>CAWWDY010000280.1:0-97884 GCA_963942605.1 Poecilus cupreus
CATTATACACGACAGAAACATGAATATGACAGTTTAAATAATTGAAAACAGAATTTTGTATGTTTTTGCAAGCTGAGAATATCTATTTTATCTTGATTTTGCAAACATAAGCCATTACACATGACATATACATGAATATGACAGTTTAAATACTTGAAAACGTTGTTTTGTATGCTTTTGAATGCTTAAAACAGCAGTTTTGTCTTGATTTCACCAACATTAGCCATTATACACGACAAAAACGTGAATATGACAGTTTAAATACTTGAAAACAGCATTTTGTATGTTTTTGCAAGCTGAGAACAGCTATTTTATCTTGATTTTGCAAACATAAGCCATTACACACGACATATGCATGAATATGACAGTTTATATACTTGAAAACGGTGTTTTGTATGCTTTTGAATGTCAAAAACAGCAGTTTTATCTTGATATTACCAACATTAGCCATTATACACTACAGAAACATGAATATGACAGTTTAAATACTTGAAAACAGCATTTTGTATGTTTTTACAAGCTGAGAACAGCCATTTTATCTTGATTTCACCAACATTAGCCATTATACACGACATATACATGAATATGACAATTTAAATACTTGAAAACGGTGTTTTGTATGCTTTTGAATGCTTAAAACAGCAGTTTTTTCTTGATTGCACCAACATTAGCCATTATACACGACAGAAACATGAATATGACAGTTTAAATTCTTGAAAACGGTGTTTTGTATGCTTTTGAATGCTTAAAACAGCAGTTTTATCTTGATTTCACCAACATTAGCCATTATACACGACAGAACCATGAATATGACTGTTTAAATACATGAAAACAGCATTTTGTATGTTTTTGCAAGCTGAGAACAGCTATTTTATCTTGATTTTGCAAACATAAGCCATTACATACGACATATACATAAATATGACAGATTAAATAATTGAAAACGGTGTTTTGTATGCTGTTGAATGCTTAAAACAGCAGTTTTATCTTGATTTCACAAACATTAACCATTATACACGACAGAAACATGAATATGACAGTTTAAATACTTGAAAACAGCATTTTGTATGTTTTTGCAAGCTGAGAACAGCTATTTTATCTTGATTTTGCAAACATAAGCCATTACACACAACATATACATGAATATGACAGTTTAAATACTTGAAAACAGCATTTTGTATGTTTTTGCAAGCTGAAAACAGCTATTTTATCTTGATTTTGCAAACATAAGCCATTACACACGACATATACATGAATATGACAGTTTAAATACTTGAAAACGGTGTTTTGTATGCTTTTGAATGATTAAAACAGCAGTTTTAATCTTGATTTCACCAACAGTAGCCATTATACACGACAGAAACATGAATATGACAGTTTAAATACTTGAAGACAGCATTTTGTATGTTATTGCAAGCTGAGAGCAGCTATTTTATCTTGATTTTGCAAACATAAGCCATTACACACGACATATACATGAATATGACAGTTTAAATACTTGAAAACCGTGTTTTGTATAATTTTGAATGATTAAAACAGCAGTTTTATCTTGATTTGCAAGCTGAGAACTTCTATTTTATCTTGATTTTGCAAACATTAGCCATTACACACGACATATACATGAATATGACAGTTTAATTACTTGAAAACGGTATTTTGATGCTTCTGAATGCTTAAAACAGCAGTTTTATCATGAATATGACAGTTTAAATACTTGAAGACAGCATTTTGTATGTTTTTGCAAGCTGAGAACAGCTATTTTATCTTGATTTTGCAAACATAAGTCATTACACAAGACATATACATAAATATGACAGTTTAAATACTTGAAAACGGTATTTTGTATACTTTTGAATGATTAAAACAGCAGTTTTATCTTGATTTGCAAGCTGAGAACTTCTATTTTATCTTGATTTTGCAAACATTAGCCATTACACACGACACATACATGAATATGACAGTTTATATACTTAAAAACGGTGTTTTGTGTGCTATTGAATGCTAAATACAGCAGTTTTATCTTGATTTCACCAACATTAGCCATTATACACGACAGAAACATGAATATGACAGTTTATATACTTGAAAACGGTGTTTTGTATGCTTTTGATTGCTTTCAACAGCTGTTTTATCTTGATTTCACCAACATTAGCCATTATACACGACAGAAACATGAATATGACAGTTTATATACTTGAAAACGGTGTTTTGTATGCTTTTGATTGCTTTCAACAGCTATTTTATCTTGATTTCACCAACATTAGCCAATATACACAACAGAAATATGAATATGACAGTTTAAATACTTTAAAACAGCATTTTGTATGTTTTTGTAAGCTGAGAACAGCTATTTTATCTTAATTTTGCAAACATTAGCCATTACACACGACATATACATGAATATGACAGTTTATATACTTAAAAACGGTGTTTTGTGTGCTATTGAATGCTAAATACAGCAGTTTTATCTTGATTTCACCAACATAAGCCATTATACACAACAGGAACATGAATATCACAGTTTAAATACTTGAAAACAGAATTTTGTATATTTTTGCAAGCTGAAAGCAGCTATTTTATCTTGATTTTGCAAACATAAGCCATTACACACGACATATACATAAAAGTGACAGTTTACATACTTAAAAACGGTGTTTTGTATGCTTTTGAATGCTTAAAACAGCAGTTTAATCTTGATTTCTCCAACATTAGCCATTATTCACGACAGAAACATGAATATGACAGTTTAAATACTTGAAGACAGCATTTTGTATGTTTTTGCAAGCTGAGAATAGCTATTTTATCTTGATTTTGCAAACATAAGATATTACACACGACATATACATGAATATGACAGTTTAAATTCTTGAAAACGGTGTTTTGTATACTTTTGAATGATTAAAACAGCAATTTTATCTTGAATTGTAAGCTGAGAACTTCTATTTTATCTTGATTTTCAAACATTAGCCTTTACACACGACATATACATGAATATGACAGTTTAAATACTTGAAAACGGTATTTTGTATGCTTTTGAATGCCTAAAACAGCAGTTTTATCTTGAATTCAACAACATTAGCCATTATACACGTCATAAACATGAATATAACAGTTTAAAAACTTGAAAACAGCACTTTGTATGTTTTTGCAAGCTGAGAACAGCTATTTTATCTTGATTTTGCAAACATAAGCCATTACACAAGACATATACATAAATATGACAGTTTAAATACTTGAAAACGGTGTTTTGTATGCTTTTGAATGCTTAAAACAGCAGTTTTATCTTGATTTTGCAAACATAAGCCATTACACACGACATATACACGAATATGACAGGTTAAATACTTGAAAACGGTGTTTTGTATGCTTTTGAATGCTTAAAACAGCAGTTTTATCTTGATTTCACCAACATTAGCCATTATACACGACAGAAACATGAATATGACAGTTTAAATACTTGAAAATAGCGTTTTGTATGTTTTTGCAAACTGAGAACAGCTATTTTATCTTCATTTTGCAAACATAAGCCATTATACACGACAGAAACATGAATATAACAGTTTAAATACTTGAAAACAGCATTTTGTATGTTTTTGTAAGCTGAGAACAGCTATTTTATCTTGATTTTGCAAACATAAGCCATTACACAAGACATATACATGAATATGACAGTTTAAACACTTGAAAACAGTGTTTTGTATGCTTTTGAATGTTAAAAACAGCAGTTTTTTCTTGATTTCACCAACATTAGCCATTATACACGACAGAAACATGAATATGACAGTTTATATACTTAAAAACGGTGTTTTGTATGCTTTAGATTGCTTTCAACAGCTGTTTTATCTTGATTTCACCAACATTAGCCATTATACACGACAGAAACATGAATATGACAGTTTATATACTTTAAAACGGTGTTTTGTATGCTTTTGATTGCTTTCAACAGCTGTTTTATCTTGATTTCACCAACATTAGCCATTATACACGACAGAAACATGAAAATGACAGTTTAAATACTTGAAAACAGCATTTTGTATGTTTTTGCAAGCTGAAAAACAGCTATTTTGTCTTGATTTTGCAAACATAAGCCATTACACACGACATATACATGAATATGACAGTTTAAATACTTGAAAACGGTGCTTTGTATGCTTTTGAATGCTTAAAACAGCAGTTTTATCTTGATTTCACCAACATTAGCCATTATACACGACAGAAACATGAATATGACAGTTTAAATACTTGAAAACAGCAATTTGTATGTTTTTGCAAGCTGAGAACAGCTATTTTATTTTGATTTTGCAAACATAAGCTATTACACACGACATATACATGAATATGACAGTTTAAATACTGAAAACCGTGTTTTGTATGCTTTTGAATGCTTAAAACAGCAGTTTTATCTTGATTTCATCAACATTAGCCATAATACACGACAGAAACATGAATATGACAGTTTAAATACTTGAAAACATCATTTTGTATGTTCTTGCAAGCTGAAAACGGCTATTTTATCTTAATTTTGCAAACATAAGCCATTACACACGACATATACATGAATATGACAGTTTAAATACTTGAAAACGGTGTTTTGTATGCTTTTGAATGATTAAAACAGCAGTTTTATCTTGATTTCACCAACAGTAGCCATTATACACGACAGAAACATGAATATGACAGTTTAAATACTTGAAGACAGCATTTTGTATGTTATTGCAAGCTGAGAGCAGCTATTTTATCTTGATTTTGCAAACATAAGCCATTACACACGACATATACATGAATATGACAGTTTAAATTCTTGAAAACGGTGTTTTGTATACCTTTGAATGATTAAAACAGCATTTTTATCTTGAATTGCAAGCTGAGTACTTCTATTTTATCTTGATTTTGCAAACATTAGCCATTACACACGACACATACATGAATATGACAGTTTATATACTTGAAAACGGTGTTTTGTGTGCTATTGAATGCTTAAAACAGCAGTTTTATGTTGATTTAACCAACATTAGCCATTATAAATGACAGGAAGAAGAATATGACAGTTTAAATACTTGAAAACAGCATTTTGTATGTTTTTGCAAGCTGAGAACAACTATTTTATCTTGATTTTGCAAACATAAAATATTACACACGACATATACATGAATATGACAGTTTAAATACTTGAAAACGGTGTTTTGTATGCTTTTGAATGCTCAAAACAGCAGTTTTTTCTTGATATCACCAACATTAGCCATTATACACGACAGAAACATGAATATGACAGTTTAAATACTTGAAAACAGCATTTTGTATGTTTTTGCAAGCTGAGAACAGCTGTTTTATCTTGATTTTGCAAACATAAGCCATTACACACGACATATACATGAATATGACAGTTTAAATACTTGAAAACGGTGTTTTGTATGCTTTTGAATGCTTAAAACAGCAGTTTTATCTTGATTTCACCAACATTAGCCATTATACACGACAGAAACATGAATATGACAGTTTAAATACTTGAAAACAGCAATTTGTATGTTTTTGCAAGCTGAGAACAGCTATTTTATTTTGATTTTGCAAACATAAGCTATTGCACACGACATAAACAGGAATATGACAGTTTAAATACTTGAAAACCGTATTTTGTATACTTTTGAATGCTTAAAACAGCAGTTTTATCTTGATTTCATCAACATACACGACAGAAACATGAATTTGACAGTTTATATACTTGAAAACATCATTTTGTATGTTTTTGCAAGCTGAAAACGGCTATTTTATCTTGATTTTGCAAACATAAGCCATTACACACGACATATACATACATATGACAGTTTAAATACTTGAAAACGGTGTTTTGTATGCTTTTGAATGCTTAAAACAGCAGTTTTATCTTGATTTCACCAACATTAGCCATTATACACGACAGAAACATGAATATGACAGTTTAAATACTTGAAAACAGCAATTTGTATGTTTTTGCAAGCTGAGAACAGCTATTTTATTTTGATTTTGCAAACATAAGCTATTGCACACGACATAAACAGGAATATGACAGTTTAAATACTTGAAAACCGTATTTTGTATACTTTTGAATGCTTAAAACAGCAGTTTGTTACGTTCCAATTTCGTATTCCATTCCTTTTTTTTAATTCCATATCCTTTAGATCCTTTCTCATTAATTTATTTGTTTTCTTTCCTTTGTTAACCTAAAAATATTTAGTTAAAGATTTGCATAATGTAATCTAATAAATTTTTATTTTATTCTTACCTGTGATGATTTAAAATAGTTAAATTCAATTTATTGCCGTATTTTAGTTATAATATATTAGATTTATTTTACTTTTACTGTTCAAGGACTTATTTGTTTATATTTTGTTGACACGTTCAGAATTCGTTAAATGCGCAAGCGTTATTAGTGTATAAAGGCGCAGTTACAGCGCGGCGTACTTGATAAAAATTAGTTAAAAATATAGACCTTTATTTTCTTTGCAAATATAAACTACAATACTTTATCGTTTATTAATAATAATACTTAAATATATTTCACATCTAATTTCCCTGTTTTGTTTACCTTTCCTGCGAGATTGCGAATTGTATGCAAGCCTTTAGTTGTTGTTTTTATTATTTGTCGCTAGTGTTCTGACACTTCCGTTGTTTTCTTTTCAAATTTGTATAGCTGTCCTTGTCTATTCCTCTTTCTTCGAATTCAAATTTTTCACCGTCTTAAGTAGGAAAAATAACGGCCGGATATGATCTTAAGTCAGTACGCATAAGTAAGCGGACGGTTTTTGGCGCTACTAAGTAGAAGTTTTTCACGTTGTGTGAAATTTAGTGAATAGATAGTCGAGATTTTCTTTTTGTTTGCGAACATTACCCACTGGGGATTATTCTCGCTGTCTATCGAGGCTGTGAAAGGCAGTGTTGTGTCTTTTACGGATAACCCACGTGTTGGGGATTCGAATAAATTTTTCGCGGCTGTGAATCGTCGCCATCCAGTACTTCACCATCCCGCCAAGAAGGTCCAAACGACTTTTCTTAAGCCAGGAGGCTAAGGTTTCTCGCCTTTCCGAGACAGGGCCATCCAGCCCAAGCCCAGCTGACTTTCCCGTGAGCCAGAGAGGAAGAGAGAGCTAAGTCCCGCCATTGATATTTTATTACGCTTACATTGGACACTCAGAACACTTAGATCTGATTTAGAATTTATATTCATATTTAAATACACACACACCGTTTAAAATTTACATATCTGAATATTTACATTTGTTTAAAAACTTATAATCATTTTAAAATTTATACACACTGTTAAAATCTACATTGTTGGATAATTTTTTTTATTGTATAATTCTGTCACACATACCGTCTGGTTATTTAAATATTTTCAATTAACTACACTCACTGGATACACTTTTCTGAATATTGTTTGTGAGGAGGCTTAGTTGTTAAGAACTTTATACCTTTTTCATTCATTATTTGGTACGCCGTTAGTACCCTCGGTTCGCGTTGCACTGTTTACGTGTAACCCCTAATTCCCGTATACCTGTCCCGCGTCTCGGTTGATCAACCTACGGCCGCGGTGTTCGATACGCTAGGTGTGCGTAGGGTGTCGGTGCGTAGGCGGTCGCGCGACGGACAGTTCAGGGTGAGCAGTGTTGCGTAAGTATTGTTCCTTTTTAAATAAAGTTCTGGCACGCTGAGTGCTCCAGGTGCGTTTATTTGTTCTACGGCCGCAGAGTGTGTCATCCACAGTGTTGATAATTTATTTTTGCTCTTTATATTGTATTGTAAATTTTTCTTTGTTTGTTTATTGTTTAATAATAACCAGATCGTTAAATTGAGCGTATGTTTCATTGGTACTTAGCCTGCTCCGATCCTCTCCCTCAAACCTCATTACAGCTTTTCAGACTGACTTCAGTAGAAGCAACAGTGACGCGTCCTAGCGACCATCACAATTTGGTGTTGGGTGGGCAGAACTGCTCTAATTGTGTGGCGCCCTATTTATTTTCCTTGAACCACCCCTTCTCCACTGAGAAGCCGGCACCTCACCCAAAAGGGTAGGATAGCGTATATAACAAATTGGCACCCTAAACGTGGGGCCTCACCTTTGTCGATTTCAAGTAGTCTGAAAATTGAGGGAATTGTATTTCTTATTATTTCATACATTGTATTATCTCACCTTAGCATATTTCGGTTTATTGTTTTATTTTCTTTCATTATGGAACCTGTTCGTTTAGCTAGAGACGAATTAGAGTATGAACTTCTGGTCCGAGGTATGGAAGACGTTGATCTTTTGAGCGTGCACACTATGCGGAGAGAACTGACGAAGAGAATAAAGTCAGAGAAACTAGCAGAGCTAGTAAACACGCCAGTCACCCCGCAGGATCCTTTAACAGAAGTGGATATTTGCACAGAGAAAATTGTCACATTACAGGGCATGATTGAGAGCTTCCAGGGGACGAACTCAAGTTATGACTACCTTAAACTCTGTTCCAAAATTCAACACGTGATTCTCAGATTAGCTAGGATTACTTCAGATAATGAGGACGTTAAAGCATCGGTAAAACAATTGATGAAACAAGTGCGAACAGAAGAAGAGAACCTTTTGGAGAAGTGCGACGCTGAAGAAGAACGAATACGAATTGCTGGTACGGAGGCGAAGGTTGCCCCCATTGTTGCAAATCCTCCGACTCCACAACGGAAGCAAGTTCCTGTGGTACAATGGGATATTAAGTTTAATGGAAACTCACAAGAACTGAGCGTGAATGCTTTTCTGGAACGCGTAAATGATTACCGCATTTCACGTAATGTTTCCCCAGCAGAATTATGTGATTCAGCCATCGAGTTACTTCGAGGACCCGCTCTGATCTGGTATCGTTCAATTAGGGATAAAATCCACTGTTGGGACGATTTTGTTAGGCTCCTTAAAGCCGAGTATGAGCCGTACGATTATGAACTCGCCTTGATGGAGGAGATCAGATCGAGAACGCAAGGATCGGATGAGACCGTAGGTGCGTACATAGCGGCGATGCGTAATTTATTTCACAGGTTACCTAAAACACCAAGTGAGGAGGAGAAAATGAAAATTTTACGTCGTAATATTTTACCTTGCTACATTAAGGGCATCGGATTGACAGAGATTACATCCGTGGAACAGTTGCTATCTGTATGCAAACAGCTGGAGGTTAATCGTCAGATGGTAGAACATTACCATCCGCCTCCATCCAACAAGAAAAACCTTCTTGAACCTGACCTCGCGTATCAAGGTCGAACACGTGGACCCGTTGTTCAGGAAGTTGAGGTTTCTAGTCCTGTCTTGACACGAAACTCTCCGGTTTGCTGGAATTGTCGATCCCCAGGACACATGGCTCGCGAATGCACGCAGAAGAAGCGTCTTTATTGTTATGTCTGCGGCAAAGTCGGTGTCACAAAGCGAGATTGTGCACAGTGTTCGGGAAACGCCAACAGGAAGCGCTAGGCGGTCGAATAGTGTCTTCTCATGGCGGCTCGACCAAACAGGTAGAACTAGAAAAAAATATCGCTATAGTAAATTTTATTATTTCTCATTTGGATGGCGATCAACGCCCGTATTTAAATGTGTCCATCTTTGGCAGAAAACTATGTGGGGTACTAGACTCGGGAGCAACGAGATCTATCATTGGGGGAGAAGGTTGGAGGTATCTTAGTGATTTGGATTTAAAGTTGGATGAGACTGATTCCCCTGAATGTAAAGTTGCCGATGGGAAAATGTGTAAAAGCATAGGGTCAGTAACAGTGCCTGTTCTTCTTATGGACAAATTGAAATTGATAAATTTCCTAGTAGTCCCTGACATTGATAGCGGAGTGATTCTAGGTATGAATTTTTGGCATGCGATGGAAATCGTACCCGATATGAGACGTGACGTATGGAATTTTTCGTCCCTAGCGACACTCGAATTTGATAGAGGGATGTCATCGACTTCAGACTTAAACCCAGAACAGCAAGTGTGCTTGAAAAACTTCCTTGATGCACAGTGGAGCCGTGCGAGCTCTACTCTTGGTTGCACTACGCTAGTCACACACAAGATTGTCACGGACGCTGAACCGATCAAACAGCGGTATTACCCTGTTTCTCCTGCCATGCAACGTCATATTGATCGAGAATTAGACCAGATGTTGAATGACGGTATAATTGAGCCTTCTTCAAGTCCGTGGGCGTCTCCGATATTAATGGTACCGAAGAAAGACGGCGGCTACCGGTTTTGTGTAGACTTCAGGAAGCTAAATAAGGTGACCAGGAAAGATGCGTATCCAATCCCTTACGTGTCTAGTATCTTAGATCGTTTGCGTGGTGCGAAATTCTTGAGCTCGCTGGACATCAAGTCGGCCTATTGGCAGATTCCGATGAGCGAGGAGAGCCGTGAGTATACTGCCTTTACAGTTCCGAACAGAGGCCTGTTCCAATTTAAACGGATGCCGTTTGGTCTCACTAATGCCCCGGCAACATGGCAACGACTCATTGACATGGTATTAGGAGCTGACCTCGAACCTTACGTCTTTGTTTATCTGGATGACCTCATCGTCATCTCAGATACGTTTGAACACCACCTCGAGATCTTAGGATTGATATTTGAGCGCATCACAGCTGCTGGTCTCACCTTAAGCCGTGAGAAATGTCAGTTTTGTCGTCCTGAACTACGTTATCTAGGGTACATAGTGGATAAACAAGGACTGAGGGTGGATCCAGAGAAAGTGAGTGCGATCTTAAACATACCTACACCCACCTGTGTATCTGATTTGCGAAGTTTTCTGGGCATGGCTTCGTGGTATCGCCGATTCGTGAAGGATTTTTCGTCTATTAGTTCCCCTCTTACTAGCTTGTTGAAGCGAAATTCTAAATGGTCTTGGACGGAGGAATGTCAGGATGCATTTAGGGTGTTGAAGGAGTGTCTTGTGACAGCTCCGATTTTGTCGTGTCCCGACTTTTCTCGACCCTTCACGGTCCAGACTGACGCTAGTGGTTTTGGGTTGGGCGCAGTCCTCTCGCAATCGTTTGATGATGGTGAACATGTCGTGTGTTTCTTAAGTAGGTCGTTGTCGAAAAACGAGCGAAACTATTCAACGACAGAAAGGGAATGTTTGGCGGTTGTTTGGGCCCTGGACAAGCTTCGTCCATACCTGGAGGGAACGCACTTCACAGTGATAACGGATCACCATTCCTTGGTGTGGCTGAACAATTTGAAAGACCCGTCGGGAAGGTTGTGTAGGTGGAGTGTGAAATTACAGCAGTATGATTTTACCATCCTGCACAGAAAAGGTAAAGATCATATTGTACCAGATTGTCTTTCCCGATCCGTACCACCAATCGACACCATCTTCATAACCCCTGTGGATATCCAGACCATCACAGATCCTTGGTACTTAAGGATGCGACAGCGCATAGAGGCTAAGCCACGAAAGTTCCCGTCATGGAGAGTGCAGGAGGATATCCTGTATAAATATGTTCGTCCACCAGCTCCAGATTTAACTGACGAGATGAATTTGTGGAAGCAAGTCATTCCTCGAGAACAGCGTCGAAATATTTTACGACTAGCTCATGATTCCCCTACATCTGGACACCCTGGAATATATAAAACATATCATAAGTTGCGTGCGAAGTATTACTGGCCAAAAATGAAGGCCGATGTAGTGGCTTACGTAAATCGTTGTGTGGTATGTACGGAACACAAGGTGGAGCAGAAGCGTCCTCCAGGCATGATGGGTTCCCGCCCTAGAGTATTCCGTCCATTCCAGTTGGTAAGCACTGACATTATGGGTCCGCTTCCGGCTACTTCCAAAGGTTTTCGCTATATCCTAGTAGTTTGCGACTACTTTAGCAAGTTTGTGCTCACTTTTCCCTTGCGCAGTGCTACAGGTCAAGCTGTTGCGCAACACATCGAAAATGATGTATTCTTGTTGTTTGGTGTCCCACAGCACTTGATTTGTGATAACGGCGTGCAGTTCCGCAGTGGAGAATTTCGCCGAATGTGTGAGAAGTACAAGGTGAATATTCTCTTCAATGCGTTGTACCACCCGCAAAATAACCCCACTGAGAGAGTGAACCGTGTCATCAAAACGATGCTCTCGTCTTACTTAAAGGACAATCAAAAGAAGTGGGATACATACCTTCCAACGGTGAGTTGTGCTATACGCACACTGGTGCACGAAGCGACTGGCTTTACGCCCTATTTTTCAAATTTTGGAAGAGAGCAGGTTCTGTTGGGCAACGAGTACGCTGTAAATGCTCTGAGTCAAGACGGCGTCATTGATGTTGATCGCGGTAACGTCTCCGAGAAAATGCCGGCTCAGATGATAAAAATTCACGAAGAGATACGCAAGCGGTTAGATCACGCTCAAACTCAAAGTAGAGCACGCTACAATCTCCGACGCCGACCCATGGAATACGTTGCAGGACAAACAGTCTGGCGAAGAAATTTTAAGTTGTCAAACGCTGTGGAAAATTACGCTAGTAAACTTGCCGCAAAATACGTCGGCCCATATAAAGAACGTAAAAGATCTCTCACTGCGTATACGAACTCGAAGATGATTCCGGAAACATATGTGGCATTTGGCACGTCAAAGACTTAAAGTCTGGACCGGAACGAAACGTAGCTGCTGAAGATGATAATAATGGTTCCATTAATGGTATTGTTGAGTTTACCTAGTCATTCCCTTGCCTTACTTCTTGTTTTATTTTGTGTTGCCTCATCTTCCATAATTTCATTTGTTTATTACTTCTATTATTTGTTCTAGAATTCTGAGTGTGAGTTTTAATTTCTTCGAAATTAAACCTCAAGGAAGTAGAGGGGGAGTTTGTTACGTTCCAATTTCGTATTCCATTCCTTTTTTTTAATTCCATATCCTTTAGATCCTTTCTCATTAATTTATTTGTTTTCTTTCCTTTGTTAACCTAAAAATATTTAGTTAAAGATTTGCATAATGTAATCTAATAAATTTTTATTTTATTCTTACCTGTGATGATTTAAAATAGTTAAATTCAATTTATTGCCGTATTTTAGTTATAATATATTAGATTTATTTTACTTTTACTGTTCAAGGACTTATTTGTTTATATTTTGTTGACACGTTCAGAATTCGTTAAATGCGCAAGCGTTATTAGTGTATAAAGGCGCAGTTACAGCGCGGCGTACTTGATAAAAATTAGTTAAAAATATAGACCTTTATTTTCTTTGCAAATATAAACTACAATACTTTATCGTTTATTAATAATAATACTTAAATATATTTCACATCTAATTTCCCTGTTTTGTTTACCTTTCCTGCGAGATTGCGAATTGTATGCAAGCCTTTAGTTGTTGTTTTTATTATTTGTCGCTAGTGTTCTGACACTTCCGTTGTTTTCTTTTCAAATTTGTATAGCTGTCCTTGTCTATTCCTCTTTCTTCGAATTCAAATTTTTCACCGTCTTAAGTAGGAAAAATAACGGCCGGATATGATCTTAAGTCAGTACGCATAAGTAAGCGGACGGTTTTTGGCGCTACTAAGTAGAAGTTTTTCACGTTGTGTGAAATTTAGTGAATAGATAGTCGAGATTTTCTTTTTGTTTGCGAACATTACCCACTGGGGATTATTCTCGCTGTCTATCGAGGCTGTGAAAGGCAGTGTTGTGTCTTTTACGGATAACCCACGTGTTGGGGATTCGAATAAATTTTTCGCGGCTGTGAATCGTCGCCATCCAGTACTTCACCATCCCGCCAAGAAGGTCCAAACGACTTTTCTTAAGCCAGGAGGCTAAGGTTTCTCGCCTTTCCGAGACAGGGCCATCCAGCCCAAGCCCAGCTGACTTTCCCGTGAGCCAGAGAGGAAGAGAGAGCTAAGTCCCGCCATTGATATTTTATTACGCTTACATTGGACACTCAGAACACTTAGATCTGATTTAGAATTTATATTCATATTTAAATACACACACACCGTTTAAAATTTACATATCTGAATATTTACATTTGTTTAAAAACTTATAATCATTTTAAAATTTATACACACTGTTAAAATCTACATTGTTGGATAATTTTTTTTATTGTATAATTCTGTCACACATACCGTCTGGTTATTTAAATATTTTCAATTAACTACACTCACTGGATACACTTTTCTGAATATTGTTTGTGAGGAGGCTTAGTTGTTAAGAACTTTATACCTTTTTCATTCATTATTTGGTACGCCGTTAGTACCCTCGGTTCGCGTTGCACTGTTTACGTGTAACCCCTAATTCCCGTATACCTGTCCCGCGTCTCGGTTGATCAACCTACGGCCGCGGTGTTCGATACGCTAGGTGTGCGTAGGGTGTCGGTGCGTAGGCGGTCGCGCGACGGACAGTTCAGGGTGAGCAGTGTTGCGTAAGTATTGTTCCTTTTTAAATAAAGTTCTGGCACGCTGAGTGCTCCAGGTGAGTTTATTTGTTCTACGGCCGCAGAGTGTGTCATCCACAGTGTTGATAATTTATTTTTGCTCTTTATATTGTATTGTAAATTTTTCTTTGTTTGTTTATTGTTTAATAATAACCAGATCGTTAAATTGAGCGTATGTTTCATTGGTACTTAGCCTGCTCCGATCCTCTCCCTCAAACCTCATTACAGCTTTTCAGACTGACTTCAGTAGAAGCAACAGTGACGCGTCCTAGCGACCATCACAATTTGGTGTTGGGTGGGCAGAACTGCTCTAATTGTGTGGCGCCCTATTTATTTTCCTTGAACCACCCCTTCTCCACTGAGAAGCCGGCACCTCACCCAAAAGGGTAGGATAGCGTATATAACAAGTTTTATCTTAATTTCATCAACATTAGGCATAATACACGACAGAAACATGAATTTGACAGTTTAAATACTTGAAAACATCGTTTTGTATGTTTTTGCAAGCTGAAAACGGCTATTTTATCTTGATTTTGCAAACATAAGCCATTACACACGACATATACATACATATGACAGTTTAAATACTTGAAAACGGTGTTTTGTATGCTTTTGAATGCTTAAAACAGCAGTTTTATCTTGATTTCACCAATATTAGCCATTATACACGACAGAAACATGAATATGACAGTTTAAATACTTGAAGACAGCATTTTGTATGTTATTGCAAGCTAAGAACAGCTATTTTATCTTGATTTTGCAAACATAAGCCATTACACACGACATATACCTGAATATGACAGTTTAAATACTTGAAAACGGTGTTTTGTATACTTTTGAATGATTAAAACAGCAGTTTTCTCTTGATTTGCAAGCTGAGAACTTCTATTTTATCTTGATTTTGCAAACATTAGCCATTACACACGACATATACATGAATATGACAGTTTAATTACTTGAAAACGGTATTAGGATGCTTGCCATTATACACGACAGAAACATGAATATGACAGTATAAATACTTGAAAACAGCTTTTGTATGTTTTTGCAAGCTGAGAACAGCTATTTTATCTTGATTTTGCAAACTTAAGCCATTACGCAAGACATATACATAAATATGACAGTTTAAATACTTGAAAACGGTATTTTGTATACTTTTGAATGATTAAAACAGCAGTTTTATCTTGATTTGCAAGCTGAGAACTTCTATTTTATCTTGATTTTGCAAACATTAGCCATCACACGACATATACATGAATATGACAGTTTATATACTTGAAAACGGTGTTTTGTGTGCTATTGAATGCTTAAAACAGCAGTTTTATCTTGATTTCACCAACATTAGCCATTATACACAACAGGAACATGAATATCACAGTTTAAATACTTGAAAACAGAATATTGTTTATTTTTGCAAGCTGAAAACAGCTATATTATCTTGATTTTGCAAACATAAGCCATTACACACGACATATACAAGAATTTGACAGTTTAAATACTTGAAAACGGTGTTTTGTATGCTTTTTAATGCTTAAAACAGCAGTTTTATCTTGATTTCACCAACATTAGCCATTATACACGACAGCAACATGAATATGACAGTTTAAATACTTGAAAACAGCATTTTGTATGTTTTTGCAAGCTAAGAACAGCTATTTTATCTTGATTTTGCAAACATAAACCGTTACACACGACATATACATGAATATGACAGTTTAAATACTTAAAAACGGTGTTTTGTATGCTTAAAACAGCAGTTTTATCATGATTTAACCAACATTAGCCATTATACACGACAGGAACATGAATATGACAGTTTAAATACTTGAAAACAGCATTTTGTATGTTTTTGCAAGCTGAGAATAGCTATTTTATCTTGATTTTTCAAACATAAGATATTACACACGACATATACATGAATATGACAGTTTAAATACTTGAAAACGGTGTTTTGTATATTTTGAATAATTAAAACAGCAGTTTTATCTTGATTTGCAAGCTGAGAACTTCTATTTTATCTTGATTTTGCAAACATTAGCCATTACACACGACATATACATGAATATGTCAGTTTAAATACTTGAAAACGGTATTTTGTATGCTTTTGAATGCCTAAAACAGCAGTTTTATCTTGATTTTGCAAACATAAGCCATAACACACGACATCTACATGAATATGACAGTTCAAATACTTGAAAACGGTGTTTTGTATGCTTTTTAATGCTTAAAACAGCAGTTTTACCTTGATTTCACCAACATTAGCCATTATACACGTCATAAACATGAATATAACAGTTTAAAAACTTGAAAACAGCATTTTGTATGTTTTTGAAAGCTGAGAACAGCTATTTTATCTTGATTTTGCAAACATAAGCCATTACACACGACATATACATGAATATGACAGTTTAAATACTTGAAAACGGTGTTTTGTATGCTTTTGAATGCTTAAAACAGCAGTTTTATCTTGATTTCCCAACATTAGCTATTATACACGACAGAAACATGAATATGACAGTTTATATACTTGAAAACTGCAATTTGTATGTTTTTGCAAGCTGAGAACAGCTATATTATTTTGATTTTGCAAACATAAGTTATTTCACACGACATATACATGAATATGACAGTTTAAATACTTGAAAACCGTGTTTTGTATACTTTTGAATGATTAAAACAGCAGTTTTATCTTGATTTGCAAGCTGAGAACTTCTATTTTATCTTGATTTTGCAAACATTAGCCATTACACACGACATATAGATGAATATGACAGTTTAATTACTTGAAAACGGTATTTGGATGCTTGCCATTATACACGACAGAAACATGAATATGACAGTTTAAATACTTGAAAACAGCATTTTGTATGTTTTTGCAAGCTGAGAACAGCTATTTTATCTTGATTTTGCAAACATAAGCCATTACACAAGACATATACATAAATATGACTGTTTAAATACTTGAAAACGGTGTTTTGTATGCTTTTGAATGCTTAAAACAGCAGTTTTATCTTGATTTCACCAACATTAGCCATTATACACGACAGAAACATGAATATGACAGTTTAAATACTTGAAAACAGCATTTTGTATGTTTTTGCAAGCTGAAAAACAGCTATTTTGTCTTGATTTTGCAAACATAAGCCATTACACACGACATATACATGAATAGGACAGTTTAAATACTTGAAAACGGTGTTTTGTATGCTTTTGAATGTTTAAAACAGCAGTTTTATCTTGATTTTACAAACATTAGCCATTATACACGACAGCAAAATGAATATGACAGTTTAAATACTTGAAAGCAGCATTTTGTATGTTTTTGCAAGCTGAAAACAGCTACTTTATCTTGATTTTGCACAGCAGTTTTATATTGATTTCGCCAACATTAGCCATTACACGCGACAGAAACGCTAATATGACAGCTTAAATACTTAAAAACAGAATTTTGTTTGTTTTTTCATGCTGAAAACAACCATTTTATCTTGATTTTGCAAATATAAGCCATTATACACGGCATATACATGAATATGACAGTTTAAATACTTGAAAACGGTGTTTTGTATGCTTTTGAATGCTTAAAACTGCAGTTTTATCTTGATTTCTCCAACATTAGCCATTATACACGACAGAAACATGAATATGACAGTTTAAATACTTGAAGACAGCATTTTGTATGTTTTTGCAAGCTGAGAACAGCTATTTTATCTTGATTTTGCAAACATAAGATATTACACACGACATATACATGAATATGACAGTTTAATTACTTGAAAACGGTGTTTTGTATGCTTTTGAATGCTTAAAACAGCAGTTTTATCTTGATTTCACCAACATTAGCCATTATACACGACAGAAACATGAATATGACAGTTTAAATACTTGAAAACAGCATTTTGTACGTTTTTGCAAGCTGAGAACAGCTATTTTATCTTGATTTTGCAAACATAAACCGTTACACACGACATATACATGAATATGACAGTTTAAATACTTGAAAACGGTGTTTTGTATGCTTTTGAATGCATAAAACAGCAGTTTTATCTTGATTTAACCAACATTAGCCATTATAAACGACAGGAACAAGAATATGACAGTTTAAATACTTGAAAACAGCATTTTGTATGTTTTTGCAAGCTGAGAACAACTATTTTATCTTGATTTTGCAAACATAAGATATTACACACGACATATACATGAATAAGACAGTTTAAATACTTGAAAAAGGTGTTTTGTATGCTTTTGAATGCTCAAAACAGCAGTTTTTTCTTGATATCACCAACATTAGCCATTATACACGACAGAAACATGAATATGACAGTTTAAATACTTGAAAACAGCATTTTGTATGTTTTTGCAATCTGAGAACAGCTATTTTATCTTGATTTTGCAAACATAAGCCATTACACACGACATATACATGAATATGACAGTTTAAATACTTGAAAACGGTGTTTTGTATGCTTTTGAATGCTTAAAACAGCAGTTTTATCTTGATTTCACCAACATTAGCCATTATACACGACAGAAACATGAATATGACAGTTTAAATACTTGAAAACAGCAATTTGTATGTTTTTGCAAGCTGAGTACAGCTATTTTATTTTGATTTTGCAAACATAAGCTATTGCACACGACATAAACATGAATATGACAGTTTAAATACTTGAAAACCGTATTTTGTATACTTTTGAATGCTTAAAACAGCAGTTTTATCTTGATTTCATCAACATTAGCCATAATACACGACAGAAACATGAATTTGACAGTTTAAATACTTGAAAACATCATTTTGTATGTTTTTGCAAGCTGAAAACGGCTATTTTATCTTGATTTTGCAAACATAAGCCATTACACACGACATATACATAAATATGACAGTTTAAATGACAGGGTAAATAGCTCAGTGGCAACGTATCGGACTGTGGATCGTGAGATCCTCAGTTCGAATCCCAGTACCGACAGTTGCCAATTTAAATTTACCCCTGTGGTTCCCCCTCCACTAACAACTTTAGGGGCTATGACTTGACGGCTTGTAACCGCATTTCATACGCAAAAATATATCACCTACCGAGATCTGCGTAAGCAGAGTGCCACACCCTTAATGGGTAAAAGGCGTGATGATATATTTATTTGTTTATTTATTTTATTTAAATACTTGAAACCGGTGTTTTGTATGCTTTTGAATGCCTAAAACAGCAGTTTTATCTTGATTTCACCAACATTAGCCATTATACACGACAGAAACATGAATATGACAGTTTAAATACTTGAAAACAGCATTTTGTATGTTTTTGCAAGCTGAAAAACAGCTATTTTGTCTTGATTTTGCAAAAATAAGCCATTACACACGACATATACATGAATAGGACAGTTTAAATACTTGAAAACGGTGTTTTGTATGCTTTTGAATGCTTAAAACAGCAGTTTTATCTTGATTTCACAAACATTAGCCATTATACACGACAGCAAAATGAATATGACAGTTTAAATACTTGAAAACAGCATTTTGTATGTTTTTGCAAGCTGAGAACAGCTATTTTATCTTGATTTTGCAAACATAAACCGTTACACACGACATATACATGAATATGACAGTTTAAGTACTTGAAAACGGTGTTTTGTATGCTTTTGAATGCATAAAACAGCAGTTTTATCTTGATTTAACCAACATTAGCCATTATAAACGACAGGAACAAGAATATGACAGTTTAAATACTTGAAAACAGCATTTTGTATGTTTTTGCAAGCTGAGAACAACTATTGTATCTTGATTTTGCAAACATAAGATATTACACACGACATATACATGAATAAGACAGTTTAAATACTTGAAAACGGTGTTTTGTATGCTTTTGAATGCTCAAAACAGCAGTTTTTTCTTGATATCACCAACATTAGCCATTATACACGACAGAAACATGAATATGACAGTTTAAATACTTGAAAACAGCATTTTGTATGTTTTTGCAAGCTGAGAACTGCTATTTTATCTTGATTTTGCAAACATAAGCCATTACACACGACATATACATGAATATGACAGTTTAAATACTTGAAAACGGTGTTTTGTATGCTTTTGAATGCTTAAAACAGCAGTTTTATCTTGATTTCACCAACATTAGCCATTATACACGACAGAAACATGAATATGACAGTTTAAATACTTGAAAACAGCAATTTGTATGTTTTTGCAAACTGAGTACAGCTATTTTATTTTGATTTTGCAAACATAAGCTATTGCACACGACATAAACATGAATATGACAGTTTAAATACTTGAAAACCGTATTTTGTATACTTTTGAATGCTTAAAACAGCAGTTTTATCTTGATTTCATCAACATTAGCCATAATACACGACAGAAACATGAAATTGACAGTTTAAATACTTGAAAACATCATTTTGTATGTTTTTTCAAGCTGAAAACGGCTATTTTATCTTGATTTTGCAAACATGAGCCATTACACACGACATATACATAAATATGACAGTTTAAATACTTGAAAACGGTGTTTTGTATGCTTTTGAATGCCTAAAACAGCAGTTTTATCTTGATTTCGTCAATATTAGCCATTATACACGACAGAAACATGAATATGACAGTTTAAATACTTGAAGACAGCATTTTGTATGTTATTGCAAGCTAAGAACAGCTATTTTATCTTGATTTTGCAAACATAAGCTATTACACACGACATATACATGAATATGACAGTTTAAATACTTGAAAACAGTGTTTTGTATACTTTTGAATGATTAAAAGAGCAGTTTTCTCTTGATTTGCAAGCTGAGAACTTCTATTTTATCTTGATTTTGCAAACATTAGCCATTACACACGACATATACATGAATATGACAGTTTAATTACTTGAAAACGGTATTTGGATGCTTGCCATTATACACGACAGAAACATGAATATGACAGTTTAAATACTTGAAAACAGCATTTTGTATGTTTTTGGCAAGCTGAGAACAGCTATTTTATCTTGATTTTGCAAACATAAGCCATTACGCAAGACATATACATAAATATGACAGTTTAAATACTTGAAAACGGTATTTTGTATACTTTAAAATGATTAAAACAGCAGTTTTATCTTGATTTGCAAGCTAAAAACTTCTATTTTATCTTGATTTTGCAAACATTAGCCATCACACGACATATACATATATATGACAGTTTATATACTTGAAAACGGTGTTTTGTGTGCTATTGAATGCTTAAAACAGCAGTTTTATCTTGATTTCACCAACAATAGCCATTATACACAACAGGAACATGAATATCACAGTTTAAATACTTGAAAACAGAATATTGTTTATTTTTGCAAGCTGAAAACAGCTATATTATCTTGATTTTGCAAACATAAGCCATTACACACGACATATACAAGAATATGACAGTTTAAATACTTGAAAACGGTGTTTTGTATGCTTAAAACAGCAGTTTTATCATGATTTAACCAACATTAGCCATTATACACGACAAGAACATGAATATGACAGTTTAAATACTTGAAAACAGCATTTTGTATGTTTTTGCAAGCTGAGAATAGTTATTTTATCTTGATTTTGCAAACATAAGATATTACACACGACATATACATGAATATGACAGTTTAAATACTTGAAAACGGTGTTTTGTATATTTTGAATGATTAAAACAGCAGTTTTATCTTGATTTGCAAGCTGAGAACTTCTATTTTATCTTGATTTTGCAAACATTAGCCATTACACACGACATATTCATGAATATGACAGTTTAAATACTTGAAAACGGTATTTTGTATGCTTTTGAATGCCTAAAACAGCAGTTTTATCTTGATTTTGCAAACATAAGCCATTACACACGACATATACATGAATATGACAGTTCAAATACTTGAAAACGGTGTTTTGTATGCTTTTTAATGCTTAAAACAGCAGTTTTACCTTGATTTCACCAATATTAGCCATAATACACGTCATAAACATGAATATAACAGTTTAAAAACTTGAAAACAGCATTTTGTATGTTTTTGCAAGCTGAGAACAGCTATTTTATCTTGATTTTGCAAACATAAGCCATTACACACGGCATATACATGAATATGACAGTTTATATACTTGAAAACGGTGTTTTGTATGCTATTGAATGCTTAAAACAGCAGTTTTATCTTGATTTCACCAACATTAGCCATAATACACAACAGAAACATGAATATGACAGTTTAAATACTTGAAGACAGCATTTTGCATGTTTTAGCAAGCTGAGAACAGCTATTTTATCTTGATTTTGCAAACATAAGCCATTACACACGACATATACATGAATATGACAGTTTAAATACTTGAAAACGGTGTTTTGTATGCTTTTGAATGCTTAAAACAGCAGTTTTATCTTGATTTCCCAACATTAGCTATTATACACGACAGAAACATGAATATGACAGTTTATATACTTGAAAACTGCAATTTGTAAGTTTTTGCAAGCTGAGAACAGCTATTTTATCTTGATTTTGCAAACATAAGCCATTACACAAGACATATACATAAATATGACTGTTTAAATACTTGAAAACGGTGCTTTGTATGCTTTTGAATGCTTAAAACAGCAGTTTTATTTTGATTTAACCAACATTAGCCATTATACACGACAGAAACAGGAATGTGACAGTTTAAATACTTGAAAACAGCATTTTGTATGTTTTTGCAAGCTGAAAACAACTATTTTATCTTGATTTTGCAAACAAAAGCCATTACACATGACATATATATGAATATGACAGTTTAAATACTTGAAAACGGTGCTTTGTATGCTTTTGAATGCTTAAAACAGCAGTTTTATCTTGATTTCACCAACATTAGCCATTATACACGACAGAAACATGAATATGACAGTTTAAATACTTGAAAACAGCAATTTGTATGTTTTTGCAAGCTGAGAACAGCTATTTTATTTTGATTTTGCAAACATAAGCTATTACACACGACATATACATGAATATGACAGTTTAAATACTGAAAACCGTGTTTTGTATGCTTTTGAATGCTTAAAACAGCAGTTTTATCTTGATTTCATCAACATTAGCCATAATACACGACAGAAACATGAATATGACAGTTTAAATACTTGAAAACATCATTTTGTATGTTCTTGCAAGCTGAAAACGGCTATTTTATCTTAATTTTGCAAACATAAGCCATTACACACGACATATACATGAATATGACAGTTTAAATACTTGAAAACGGTGTTTTGTATGCTTTTGAATGATTAAAACAGCAGTTTTATCTTGATTTCACCAACAGTAGCCATTATACACGACAGAAACATGAATATGACAGTTTAAATACTTGAAGACAGCATTTTGTATGTTATTGCAAGCTGAGAGCAGCTATTTTATCTTGATTTTGCAAACATAAGCCATTACACACGACATATACATGAATATGACAGTTTAAATTCTTGAAAACGGTGTTTTGTATACTTTTGAATGATTAAAACAGCATTTTTATCTTGAATTGCAAGCTGAGAACTTCTATTTTATCTTGATTTTGCAAACATTAGCCATTACACACGACACATACATGAATATGACAGTTTATATACTTGAAAACGGTGTTTTGTGTGCTATTGAATGCTTAAAACAGCAGTTATATGTTGATTTAACCAACATTAGCCATTATAAATGACAGGAAGAAGAATATGACAGTTTAAATACTTGAAAACAGCATTTTGTATGTTTTTGCAAGCTGAGAACAACTATTTTATCTTGATTTTGCAAACATAAAATATTACACACGACATATACATGAATATGACAGTTTAAATACTTGAAAACGGTGTTTTGTATGCTTTTGAATGCTCAAAACAGCAGTTTTTTCTTGATATCACCAACATTAGCCATTATACACGACAGAAACATGAATATGACAGTTTAAATACTTGAAAACAGCATTTTGTATGTTTTTGCAAGCTGAGAACAGCTGTTTTATCTTGATTTTGCAAACATAAGCCATTACACACGACATATACATGAATATGACAGTTTAAATACTTGAAAACGGTGTTTTGTATGCTTTTGAATGCTTAAAACAGCAGTTTTATCTTGATTTCACCAACATTAGCCATTATACACGACAGAAACATGAATATGACAGTTTAAATACTTGAAAACAGCAATTTGTATGTTTTTGCAAGCTGAGAACAGCTATTTTATTTTGATTTTGCAAACATAAGCTATTGCACACGACATAAACAGGAATATGACAGTTTAAATACTTGAAAACCGTATTTTGTATACTTTTGAATGCTTAAAACAGCAGTTTTATCTTGATTTCATCAACATACACGACAGAAACATGAATTTGACAGTTTATATACTTGAAAACATCATTTTGTATGTTTTTGCAAGCTGAAAACGGCTATTTTATCTTGATTTTGCAAACATAAGCCATTACACACGACATATACATACATATGACAGTTTAAATACTTGAAAACGGTGTTTTGTATGCTTTTGAATGCTTAAAACAGCAGTTTTATCTTGATTTCACCAACATTAGCCATTATACACGACAGAAACATGAATATGACAGTTTAAATATTAGAAAACAGCAATTTGTATGTTTTTGCAAGCTGAGAACAGCTATTTTATTTTGATTTTGCAAACATAAGCTATTGCACACGACATAAACAGGAATATGACAGTTTAAATACTTGAAAACCGTATTTTGTATACTTTTGAATGCTTAAAACAGCAGTTTGTTACGTTCCAATTTCGTATTCCATTCCTTTTTTTTAATTCCATATCCTTTAGATCCTTTCTCATTAATTTATTTGTTTTCTTTCCTTTGTTAACCTAAAAATATTTAGTTAAAGATTTGCATAATGTAATCTAATAAATTTTTATTTTATTCTTACCTGTGATGATTTAAAATAGTTAAATTCAATTTATTGCCGTATTTTAGTTATAATATATTAGATTTATTTTACTTTTACTGTTCAAGGACTTATTTGTTTATATTTTGTTGACACGTTCAGAATTCGTTAAATGCGCAAGCGTTATTAGTGTATAAAGGCGCAGTTACAGCGCGGCGTACTTGATAAAAATTAGTTAAAAATATAGACCTTTATTTTCTTTGCAAATATAAACTACAATACTTTATCGTTTATTAATAATAATACTTAAATATATTTCACATCTAATTTCCCTGTTTTGTTTACCTTTCCTGCGAGATTGCGAATTGTATGCAAGCCTTTAGTTGTTGTTTTTATTATTTGTCGCTAGTGTTCTGACACTTCCGTTGTTTTCTTTTCAAATTTGTATAGCTGTCCTTGTCTATTCCTCTTTCTTCGAATTCAAATTTTTCACCGTCTTAAGTAGGAAAAATAACGGCCGGATATGATCTTAAGTCAGTACGCATAAGTAAGCGGACGGTTTTTGGCGCTACTAAGTAGAAGTTTTTCACGTTGTGTGAAATTTAGTGAATAGATAGTCGAGATTTTCTTTTTGTTTGCGAACATTACCCACTGGGGATTATTCTCGCTGTCTATCGAGGCTGTGAAAGGCAGTGTTGTGTCTTTTACGGATAACCCACGTGTTGGGGATTCGAATAAATTTTTCGCGGCTGTGAATCGTCGCCATCCAGTACTTCACCATCCCGCCAAGAAGGTCCAAACGACTTTTCTTAAGCCAGGAGGCTAAGGTTTCTCGCCTTTCCGAGACAGGGCCATCCAGCCCAAGCCCAGCTGACTTTCCCGTGAGCCAGAGAGGAAGAGAGAGCTAAGTCCCGCCATTGATATTTTATTACGCTTACATTGGACACTCAGAACACTTAGATCTGATTTAGAATTTATATTCATATTTAAATACACACACACCGTTTAAAATTTACATATCTGAATATTTACATTTGTTTAAAAACTTATAATCATTTTAAAATTTATACACACTGTTAAAATCTACATTGTTGGATAATTTTTTTTATTGTATAATTCTGTCACACATACCGTCTGGTTATTTAAATATTTTCAATTAACTACACTCACTGGATACACTTTTCTGAATATTGTTTGTGAGGAGGCTTAGTTGTTAAGAACTTTATACCTTTTTCATTCATTATTTGGTACGCCGTTAGTACCCTCGGTTCGCGTTGCACTGTTTACGTGTAACCCCTAATTCCCGTATACCTGTCCCGCGTCTCGGTTGATCAACCTACGGCCGCGGTGTTCGATACGCTAGGTGTGCGTAGGGTGTCGGTGCGTAGGCGGTCGCGCGACGGACAGTTCAGGGTGAGCAGTGTTGCGTAAGTATTGTTCCTTTTTAAATAAAGTTCTGGCACGCTGAGTGCTCCAGGTGAGTTTATTTGTTCTACGGCCGCAGAGTGTGTCATCCACAGTGTTGATAATTTATTTTTGCTCTTTATATTGTATTGTAAATTTTTCTTTGTTTGTTTATTGTTTAATAATAACCAGATCGTTAAATTGAGCGTATGTTTCATTGGTACTTAGCCTGCTCCGATCCTCTCCCTCAAACCTCATTACAGCTTTTCAGACTGACTTCAGTAGAAGCAACAGTGACGCGTCCTAGCGACCATCACAATTTGGTGTTGGGTGGGCAGAACTGCTCTAATTGTGTGGCGCCCTATTTATTTTCCTTGAACCACCCCTTCTCCACTGAGAAGCCGGCACCTCACCCAAAAGGGTAGGATAGCGTATATAACAAGTTTTATCTTAATTTCATCAACATTAGGCATAATACACGACAGAAACATGAATTTGACAGTTTAAATACTTGAAAACATCGTTTTGTATGTTTTTGCAAGCTGAAAACGGCTATTTTATCTTGATTTTGCAAACATAAGCCATTACACACGACATATACATACATATGACAGTTTAAATACTTGAAAACGGTGTTTTGTATGCTTTTGAATGCTTAAAACAGCAGTTTTATCTTGATTTCACCAATATTAGCCATTATACACGACAGAAACATGAATATGACAGTTTAAATACTTGAAGACAGCATTTTGTATGTTATTGCAAGCTAAGAACAGCTATTTTATCTTGATTTTGCAAACATAAGCCATTACACACGACATATACCTGAATATGACAGTTTAAATACTTGAAAACGGTGTTTTGTATACTTTTGAATGATTAAAACAGCAGTTTTCTCTTGATTTGCAAGCTGAGAACTTCTATTTTATCTTGATTTTGCAAACATTAGCCATTACACACGACATATACATGAATATGACAGTTTAATTACTTGAAAACGGTATTAGGATGCTTGCCATTATACACGACAGAAACATGAATATGACAGTATAAATACTTGAAAACAGCTTTTGTATGTTTTTGCAAGCTGAGAACAGCTATTTTATCTTGATTTTGCAAACTTAAGCCATTACGCAAGACATATACATAAATATGACAGTTTAAATACTTGAAAACGGTATTTTGTATACTTTTGAATGATTAAAACAGCAGTTTTATCTTGATTTGCAAGCTGAGAACTTCTATTTTATCTTGATTTTGCAAACATTAGCCATCACACGACATATACATGAATATGACAGTTTATATACTTGAAAACGGTGTTTTGTGTGCTATTGAATGCTTAAAACAGCAGTTTTATCTTGATTTCACCAACATTAGCCATTATACACAACAGGAACATGAATATCACAGTTTAAATACTTGAAAACAGAATATTGTTTATTTTTGCAAGCTGAAAACAGCTATATTATCTTGATTTTGCAAACATAAGCCATTACACACGACATATACAAGAATTTGACAGTTTAAATACTTGAAAACGGTGTTTTGTATGCTTTTTAATGCTTAAAACAGCAGTTTTATCTTGATTTCACCAACATTAGCCATTATACACGACAGCAACATGAATATGACAGTTTAAATACTTGAAAACAGCATTTTGTATGTTTTTGCAAGCTAAGAACAGCTATTTTATCTTGATTTTGCAAACATAAACCGTTACACACGACATATACATGAATATGACAGTTTAAATACTTAAAAACGGTGTTTTGTATGCTTAAAACAGCAGTTTTATCATGATTTAACCAACATTAGCCATTATACACGACAGGAACATGAATATGACAGTTTAAATACTTGAAAACAGCATTTTGTATGTTTTTGCAAGCTGAGAATAGCTATTTTATCTTGATTTTTCAAACATAAGATATTACACACGACATATACATGAATATGACAGTTTAAATACTTGAAAACGGTGTTTTGTATATTTTGAATAATTAAAACAGCAGTTTTATCTTGATTTGCAAGCTGAGAACTTCTATTTTATCTTGATTTTGCAAACATTAGCCATTACACACGACATATACATGAATATGTCAGTTTAAATACTTGAAAACGGTATTTTGTATGCTTTTGAATGCCTAAAACAGCAGTTTTATCTTGATTTTGCAAACATAAGCCATAACACACGACATCTACATGAATATGACAGTTCAAATACTTGAAAACGGTGTTTTGTATGCTTTTTAATGCTTAAAACAGCAGTTTTACCTTGATTTCACCAACATTAGCCATTATACACGTCATAAACATGAATATAACAGTTTAAAAACTTGAAAACAGCATTTTGTATGTTTTTGAAAGCTGAGAACAGCTATTTTATCTTGATTTTGCAAACATAAGCCATTACACACGACATATACATGAATATGACAGTTTAAATACTTGAAAACGGTGTTTTGTATGCTTTTGAATGCTTAAAACAGCAGTTTTATCTTGATTTCCCAACATTAGCTATTATACACGACAGAAACATGAATATGACAGTTTATATACTTGAAAACTGCAATTTGTATGTTTTTGCAAGCTGAGAACAGCTATATTATTTTGATTTTGCAAACATAAGTTATTTCACACGACATATACATGAATATGACAGTTTAAATACTTGAAAACCGTGTTTTGTATACTTTTGAATGATTAAAACAGCAGTTTTATCTTGATTTGCAAGCTGAGAACTTCTATTTTATCTTGATTTTGCAAACATTAGCCATTACACACGACATATAGATGAATATGACAGTTTAATTACTTGAAAACGGTATTTGGATGCTTGCCATTATACACGACAGAAACATGAATATGACAGTTTAAATACTTGAAAACAGCATTTTGTATGTTTTTGCAAGCTGAGAACAGCTATTTTATCTTGATTTTGCAAACATAAGCCATTACACAAGACATATACATAAATATGACTGTTTAAATACTTGAAAACGGTGTTTTGTATGCTTTTGAATGCTTAAAACAGCAGTTTTATCTTGATTTCACCAACATTAGCCATTATACACGACAGAAACATGAATATGACAGTTTAAATACTTGAAAACAGCATTTTGTATGTTTTTGCAAGCTGAAAAACAGCTATTTTGTCTTGATTTTGCAAACATAAGCCATTACACACGACATATACATGAATAGGACAGTTTAAATACTTGAAAACGGTGTTTTGTATGCTTTTGAATGTTTAAAACAGCAGTTTTATCTTGATTTTACAAACATTAGCCATTATACACGACAGCAAAATGAATATGACAGTTTAAATACTTGAAAGCAGCATTTTGTATGTTTTTGCAAGCTGAAAACAGCTACTTTATCTTGATTTTGCACAGCAGTTTTATATTGATTTCGCCAACATTAGCCATTACACGCGACAGAAACGCTAATATGACAGCTTAAATACTTAAAAACAGAATTTTGTTTGTTTTTTCATGCTGAAAACAACCATTTTATCTTGATTTTGCAAATATAAGCCATTACACACGGCATATACATGAATATGACAGTTTAAATACTTGAAAACGGTGTTTTGTATGCTTTTGAATGCTTAAAACTGCAGTTTTATCTTGATTTCTCCAACATTAGCCATTATACACGACAGAAACATGAATATGACAGTTTAAATACTTGAAGACAGCATTTTGTATGTTTTTGCAAGCTGAGAACAGCTATTTTATCTTGATTTTGCAAACATAAGATATTACACACGACATATACATGAATATGACAGTTTAATTACTTGAAAACGGTGTTTTGTATGCTTTTGAATGCTTAAAACAGCAGTTTTATCTTGATTTCACCAACATTAGCCATTATACACGACAGAAACATGAATATGACAGTTTAAATACTTGAAAACAGCATTTTGTACGTTTTTGCAAGCTGAGAACAGCTATTTTATCTTGATTTTGCAAACATAAACCGTTACACACGACATATACATGAATATGACAGTTTAAATACTTGAAAACGGTGTTTTGTATGCTTTTGAATGCATAAAACAGCAGTTTTATCTTGATTTAACCAACATTAGCCATTATAAACGACAGGAACAAGAATATGACAGTTTAAATACTTGAAAACAGCATTTTGTATGTTTTTGCAAGCTGAGAACAACTATTTTATCTTGATTTTGCAAACATAAGATATTACACACGACATATACATGAATAAGACAGTTTAAATACTTGAAAAAGGTGTTTTGTATGCTTTTGAATGCTCAAAACAGCAGTTTTTTCTTGATATCACCAACATTAGCCATTATACACGACAGAAACATGAATATGACAGTTTAAATACTTGAAAACAGCATTTTGTATGTTTTTGCAATCTGAGAACAGCTATTTTATCTTGATTTTGCAAACATAAGCCATTACACACGACATATACATGAATATGACAGTTTAAATACTTGAAAACGGTGTTTTGTATGCTTTTGAATGCTTAAAACAGCAGTTTTATCTTGATTTCACCAACATTAGCCATTATACACGACAGAAACATGAATATGACAGTTTAAATACTTGAAAACAGCAATTTGTATGTTTTTGCAAGCTGAGTACAGCTATTTTATTTTGATTTTGCAAACATAAGCTAATGCACACGACATAAACATGAATATGACAGTTTAAATACTTGAAAACCGTATTTTGTATACTTTTGAATGCTTAAAACAGCAGTTTTATCTTGATTTCATCAACATTAGCCATAATACACGACAGAAACATGAATTTGACAGTTTAAATACTTGAAAACATCATTTTGTATGTTTTTGCAAGCTGAAAACGGCTATTTTATCTTGATTTTGCAAACATAAGCCATTACACACGACATATACATAAATATGACAGTTTAAATGACAGGGTAAATAGCTCAGTGGCAACGTATCGGACTGTGGATCGTGAGATCCTCAGTTCGAATCCCAGTACCGACAGTTGCCAATTTAAATTTACCCCTGTGGTTCCCCCTCCACTAACAACTTTGGGGGCTATGACTTGACGGCTTGTAACCGCATTTCATACGCAAAAATATATCACCTACCGAGATCTGCGTAAGCAGAGTGCCACACCCTTAATGGGTAAAAGGCGTGATGATATATTTATTTATTTATTTATTTTATTTAAATACTTGAAACCGGTGTTTTGTATGCTTTTGAATGCCTAAAACAGCAGTTTTATCTTGATTTCACCAACATTAGCCATTATACACGACAGAAACATGAATATGACAGTTTAAATACTTGAAAACAGCATTTTGTATGTTTTTGCAAGCTGAAAAACAGCTATTTTGTCTTGATTTTGCAAACATAAGCCATTACACACGACATATACATGAATAGGACAGTTTAAATACTTGAAAACGGTGTTTTGTATGCTTTTGAATGCTTAAAACAGCAGTTTTATCTTGATTTCACAAACATTAGCCATTATACACGACAGCAAAATGAATATGACAGTTTAAATACTTGAAAACAGCATTTTGTATGTTTTTGCAAGCTGAGAACAGCTATTTTATCTTGATTTTGCAAACATAAACCGTTACACACGACATATACATGAATATGACAGTTTAAGTACTTGAAAACGGTGTTTTGTATGCTTTTGAATGCATAAAACAGCAGTTTTATCTTGATTTAACCAACATTAGCCATTATAAACGACAGGAACAAGAATATGACAGTTTAAATACTTGAAAACAGCATTTTGTATGTTTTTGCAAGCTGAGAACAACTATTGTATCTTGATTTTGCAAACATAAGATATTACACACGACATATACATGAATAAGACAGTTTAAATACTTGAAAACGGTGTTTTGTATGCTTTTGAATGCTCAAAACAGCAGTTTTTTCTTGATATCACCAACATTAGCCATTATACACGACAGAAACATGAATATGACAGTTTAAATACTTGAAAACAGCATTTTGTATGTTTTTGCAAGCTGAGAACTGCTATTTTATCTTGATTTTGCAAACATAAGCCATTACACACGACATATACATGAATATGACAGTTTAAATACTTGAAAACGGTGTTTTGTATGCTTTTGAATGCTTAAAACAGCAGTTTTATCTTGATTTCACCAACATTAGCCATTATACACGACAGAAACATGAATATGACAGTTTAAATACTTGAAAACAGCAATTTGTATGTTTTTGCAAGCTGAGTACAGCTATTTTATTTTGATTTTGCAAACATAAGCTATTGCACACGACATAAACATGAATATGACAGTTTAAATACTTGAAAACCGTATTTTGTATACTTTTGAATGCTTAAAACAGCAGTTTTATCTTGATTTCATCAACATTAGCCATAATACACGACAGAAACATGAAATTGACAGTTTAAATACTTGAAAACATCATTTTGTATGTTTTTTCAAGCTGAAAACGGCTATTTTATCTTGATTTTGCAAACATGAGCCATTACACACGACATATACATAAATATGACAGTTTAAATACTTGAAAACGGTGTTTTGTATGCTTTTGAATGCCTAAAACAGCAGTTTTATCTTGATTTCGTCAATATTAGCCATTATACACGACAGAAACATGAATATGACAGTTTAAATACTTGAAGACAGCATTTTGTATGTTATTGCAAGCTAAGAACAGCTATTTTATTTTGATTTTGCAAACATAAGCTATTACACACGACATATACATGAATATGACAGTTTAAATACTTGAAAACAGTGTTTTGTATACTTTTGAATGATTAAAACAGCAGTTTTCTCTTGATTTGCAAGCTGAGAACTTCTATTTTATCTTGATTTTGCAAACATTAGCCATTACACACGACATATACATGAATATGACAGTTTAATTACTTGAAAACGGTATTTGGATGCTTGCCATTATACACGACAGAAACATGAATATGACAGTTTAAATACTTGAAAACAGCATTTTGTATGTTTTTGGCAAGCTGAGAACAGCTATTTTATCTTGATTTTGCAAACATAAGCCATTACGCAAGACATATACATAAATATGACAGTTTAAATACTTGAAAACGGTATTTTGTATACTTTAAAATGATTAAAACAGCAGTTTTATCTTGATTTGCAAGCTAAAAACTTCTATTTTATCTTGATTTTGCAAACATTAGCCATCACACGACATATACATAAATATGACAGTTTATATACTTGAAAACGGTGTTTTGTGTGCTATTGAATGCTTAAAACAGCAGTTTTATCTTGATTTCACCAACAATAGCCATTATACACAACAGGAACATGAATATCACAGTTTAAATACTTGAAAACAGAATATTGTTTATTTTTGCAAGCTGAAAACAGCTATATTATCTTGATTTTGCAAACATAAGCCATTACACACGACATATACAAGAATATGACAGTTTAAATACTTGAAAACGGTGTTTTGTATGCTTAAAACAGCAGTTTTATCATGATTTAACCAACATTAGCCATTATACACGACAGGAACATGAATATGACAGTTTATATACTTGAAAACAGCATTTTGTATGTTTTTGCAAGCTGAGAATAGTTATTTTATCTTGATTTTGCAAACATAAGATATTACACACGACATATACATGAATATGACAGTTTAAATACTTGAAAACGGTGTTTTGTATATTTTGAATGATTAAAACAGCAGTTTTATCTTGATTTGCAAGCTGAGAACTTCTATTTTATCTTGATTTTGCAAACATTAGCCATTACACACGACATATACATGAATATGACAGTTTAAATACTTGAAAACGGTATTTTGTATGCTTTTGAATGCCTAAAACAGCAGTTTTATCTTGATTTTGCAAACATAAGCCATTACACACGACATATACATGAATATGACAGTTCAAATACTTGAAAACGGTGTTTTGTATGCTTTTTAATGCTTAAAACAGCAGTTTTACCTTGATTTCACCAATATTAGCCATAATACACGTCATAAACATGAATATAACAGTTTAAAAACTTGAAAACAGCATTTTGTATGTTTTTGCAAGCTGAGAACAGCTATTTTATCTTGATTTTGCAAACATAAGCCATTACACACGGCATATACATGAATATGACAGTTTATATACTTGAAAACGGTGTTTTGTATGCTATTGAATGCTTAAAACAGCAGTTTTATCTTGATTTCACCAACATTAGCCATAATACACAACAGAAACATGAATATGACAGTTTAAATACTTGAAGACAGCATTTTGCATGTTTTAGCAAGCTGAGAACAGCTATTTTATCTTGATTTTGCAAACATAAGCCATTACACACGACATATACATGAATATGACAGTTTAAATACTTGAAAACGGTGTTTTGTATGCTTTTGAATGCTTAAAACAGCAGTTTTATCTTGATTTCCCAACATTAGCTATTATACACGACAGAAACATGAATATGACAGTTTATATACTTGAAAACTGCAATTTGTATGTTTTTGCAAGCTGAGAACAGCTATATTATTTTGATTTTGCAAACATAAGCTATTACACACAACATATACATGAATATGACAGTTTAAATACTTGAAAACCGTGTTTTGTATACTTTTGAATGATTAAAACAGCAGTTTTATCTTGATTTGCAAGCTGAGAACTTCTATTTTATCTTGATTTTGCAAACATTAGCCATTATACACGACATATACATGAATATGAAAGTTTAATTACTTGAAAACGGTATTTGGATGCTTGCCATTATACACGACAGAAACATGAATATGACAGTTTAAATACTTGAAGACAGCATTTTGCATGTTTTAGCAAGCTGAGAACAGCTATTTTATCTTGATTTTGCAAACATAAGCCATTACACACGACATATACATGAATATGACAGTTTAAATACTTGAAAACGGTGTTTTGTATGCTTTTGAATGCTTAAAACAGCAGTTTTATCTTGATTTCCCAACATTAGCCATTATACAGGACAGAAACATGAATATGACAGTTTAAATACTTGAAAACAGCATTTTGTATGTTTTTGCAAGCTGAAAACAACTATTTTATCTTGATTTTGCAAACAAAAGCCATTACACATGACATATATATGAATATGACAGTTTAAATTCTTGAAAACGGAGTTTTGTATGCTTTTGCATGCTTAAATCAGAAATTTTATCTTGATTTCACCAACATTAGCCATTATACACGTCAGAAACATGAATATGACAGTGTAAATACTTGAAAACAGCGTTTTGTATGTTTTTGCAAGCTGTAAACAGCTATTTCATCTTGATTTTGCAAACATAAGCCATTACACACGACATATAAATGAATATGACTGTTTAAATACTTGAAAACGGTGTTTTGTACGCTTTTGAATGCTTAAAACAATAGTTTTATCTTGATTTCACCAACATTAGCCATTATACACGACAGCAACATGAATATGACAGTTTAAATACTTGAAGACGGTGTTTTGTATGCTCTTGAATGCTTAAAACATACAAAATGATGTGAACAAGATAAAACTTCTGTTTTAAGCATTCAAAAGCATACAAAACACCGTTTTCAAGTATTTAAACAGTCATATTTATTTATATGTCGTGTGTAATGGCTTATGTTTGCAAAATCAAGATGAAATTGCTGTTTACAGCTTGCAAAAACCTACAAAACGCGGTTTTCAAGTATTTACACTGTCATATTCATGTTTCTGACGTGTATAATAGCTAATGTTGGTGAAATCAAGATACAATTTCTGATTTAAGCATGCAAAAGCATACAAAACTCCGTTTTCAAGTATTTAAACTGTCATATTCATATATATGTCATGTGTAATGGCTTATGTTTGCAAAATGAAGATAAAATAGTTGTTTTTAGCTTGCAAAAACATACAAAATGCTGTTTTCAAGTATTTAAACTGTCACATTCATGTTTCTGTCGTGTATAATGGCAAATGTTGGTGAAATCAAGATAAAATTGCTGTTTTAAGCATGCAAAAGCACACAAAACGCCGTTTTCAAGTATTTAAACAGTCATATTTATGTATATGTCGTGTGTAATGGCTTATGTTTGCAAAATCAAGATAAAATAGCTGTTTTCTGCTTGCAAAAACATACAAAATGATGTTTTCAAGTATATAAACTGTCATATTCATGTTACTGTCGTGTATAATAGCTAATGTTGGTGAAATCAAGATAAAACTGCTGTTTTAAGCATTAAAAAGCATACAAAACACCGTTTTCAAGTATTTAAACTGTCATATTCATGTTGCTGTCGTGTATAATGGCTAATGTTGGTATAATCAAGATAAAATAGCTGTTTTCAGCTTGCAAAAACCTACAAAATGCTGTTTTCAAGTATTTAAAATGACAGTTTAAATACTTGAAAACAACATTTTGTATGTTTTTGCAAGCTGAAAACAGCTATTTTATATTGATTTTGCAAACATAAGCCATTATACATGACATATACATGAATATGACAGTTTAAAAACTTGAAAACGGAGTTTTGTATGCTTTTGAATGCATAAACAGCAGTTTTATCTTGATTTCACCATCATTAGCCATTATACACGACTGCAACATGAATATGACAGTTTAAATACTTGAAAACAGCATTTTGTATATTTTTGCAAGCTGAAAACAGCTATTTTATCTTGATTTTGCAAACATAAGCCATTACACACGACATATACATTAATATGACAGTTTAAATACTTGAAAACGGTGTTTTGTATGCTTTTGAATGCTTAAAACAGCTGTTTTATCTTGATTTCACCAACATTAGCCATTATACACGACAGCAACATAAATATGACAGTTTAAATACTTGAAAATGGTGTTTTGTATGCTTTTGAATGCTTAAAACAGCAGTTTTATCTTGATTTCACCATCATTAGCCATTATACACGACTGCAACATGAATATGACAGTTTAAATACTTGAAAACAGCATTTTGTATATTTTTGCAAGCTGAAAACAGCTACTTTATCTTAATTTTGCAAACATAGGCCATTACACACGACATATACATGAATATGACAGTTTAAATACTTGAAAACGGTGATTTGTATGCTTTTGAATGCTTAAAACAGCAGTTTTATCTTGATTTTTCCAACATTAGCCATTATACACGACAGCAACATGAATATGACAGATTAAATACTTGAAAACAGCATTTTGTATATTTTTGCAAGCTGAAAACAGCTATTTTATCTTGATTTTGCAAACATAAGCCATTACACACGACATATACATTAATATGACAGTTTAAATACTTAAAAACGGTGTTTTGTATGCTTTTGAATGCTTAAAACAGCAGTTTTATCTTGATTTCACCAACATTGGCCATTATACAAGACAGCAACAAAAATATGACAGTTTTAATACTTGAAAACGGTGTTTTGTATGCTTTTGAATTTTTAAAGCAGCAGTTTTATCTTGATTTCACCAACATTAGCCTTTATACACGACAGCAACATAAATATGACAGTTTAAATACTTAAAAACAGCATTTTGTATGTTTTTCATGCTGAAAACTGCTATTTTATCTTGATTTTGCAAATATAAGCCACTACACACGGCATATACATTAATATGACAGTGTAAATACTTGAAAACAGCATTTTGTATGTTTTTGCAAGCTGAAAACAGCTATTTTATCTTGATTTTGCAAACATAAGCCATTACACACGACATATACATGAATATGACAGTTTAAATACTTAAAAACGGTGTTTTGTATGCTTTTGAATGCTTAAAACAGCAGTTTTATCTTGATTTCACCAACATTAGCCATTATACACGACAGCAACATGAATGTAACAGACCTATGTTTGAGGCGTTATCATCTTCTAAATTTATTTACATTGTCACATTAATTTAGTATTTTATTAGCATGCCAAGCTTATCGTCTGGCTCATTATATTTTATTATTTTTCTAGTTTTTATTTGGTTACAAAATACATCCACCCTCAAACATAAATCTGAACCGCAAAGACATTTGGTCTGAGATATGGGCGCATCCTAATTATTAACTCGTCTGGAGTTTAGATAAAATAAATAAATTTAAGCGTTGAGATATGATTTCTTAGAGATGCGACAAATTTATCTATGTTGATAAGCGTGCCCTAATCTGTGCCTACGTGACTAGCGGTATCGATACCTACCCCCTCAGGTCCACACCATGGTGAAACTACCCGATCTTGGAGATGTTAAAAAGTCACTCTGTCTTCAGCTCTCAAAGTGTTTGGTCTCGAAGTAATCATTGTTAATACTTTTACTAAATTTCAATTTAGAGTTTATTTTATTGTACTTTATACTTTTCTTTACTTTTTGTTAATTTTTACGTATTCTGGTTGGTTTATAAATTACGTTATTCATTATATTTAATTGTGCGGTTTTTTTTTCCTAGTCCTAGTCCCATAATAGTGACATTTATCCAGCGATATAAACAAAGTGAAGTGCGTGTATTCATTCCTTTACACAAGCCGAGAACGTCAGTGATAACAGTAAGTAGATAAATATTTATTATTTCTATTTGTCACCTATTCACACACAAAACAAGTTGTCTGTACCTTCCCCTCGTGCTACAGTGGCGCAGCCGTGGTAAGATTGTTAATTAACGCGATAATTTAATTTTTATTAGTTTGAATAAAGAATTAAAGGGTCGCAAAACAATTTTGAAAGAACCGTTAGTAATTTTTTGTGTGTGTTTTGAAACTGTTAGCTAGTTCGTTTCCTTGTGTTAGTTTATATTCAATTTATTTTATTTTTTTAAAATTATTTGTGTTGTCTTTCGTAAATAAATAAAAATAATTATGAACGCAAACGATAACGTAGACGCTGTAAGTACAAACGAAGTAACACCTACAACTATTGCCGAACCTGTGACTGTTAATAGCGCTATAATAAACCCGGAAATAAATTCCATTCCAACTACTACATCGACTTTTATGCATCAATTCCCGCAAATAAATCCATATTCTAATTCAATGAATTTATGGTCCAATCGTTATCCGACTTCAATGCATCAATCATATATTCCGAACTTTCCTAATTATATGTCTCAAACACTCCTAATTTTAATAACTATACAAATTTTGATCACACGTTCCCTCCTACACCTACTGTTTCGAATCAAATCCCGTCGCCGCATTAAGCCATTACCCTGAAATTAATGTTAGAGCAGCGGAAAATAATGTACCAGTTTTCTCTGATCCAAAAGCCTTGACAGCATTAAATTCGCTAACAACGTATTCGGGCGGACCGGACTTAGAAAATTTTCTTGATCACGTTAAAACAGTAGCTGACTGTTTACAATGGAATGACGTACAAACTGTAACAGCTATGAAATTAAAACTAACCGGGAACGCACGAGACCTATTTTACGCTTTACCACTACATAAAAGACCAGACACAGTACAAAATATGAGACTATGGCTTGTCTCACTTTTTGGAAAAAGAATTACTAGTACAGGTGACGAGACCAATTTTAAAAAATGAATTAGACAACGTAACGAATCTCTTAGATAATTCGCTATGAGACTGGATACAGAGGCAGAGAAAGTTTACCCAAGTTACGCGATGACAGGAGAGCAAGCTACTCGTATGCAATTTAAAAGGGATTATTTATTAGTAACTCAATTTATTTACGGTCTCAATACAAGACTCGCGAATGAAATATGTCGATTTAAACAGTTTGATACTATAGAAGAAGCATTACCATATGCCGAACATTGTGAACAAGTACTTGCTCGAATGTTAAAACAAACATACGCGGATTCTATGCGGAATCCAATTCGCGCAGTTAATAAGGGTAATGACAAATTTAAAAATGCGACAAACAGTAATGACCCTAAAAATACCTCCCAGCGTCGAACAGTTCCTATTACAGTAAGCGAGTTTCCCAAAATGAGATACAGATGTTTTAATTGCGGTGAAACTACTCATTCGTATAGACAATGTCCTATACCAAAGAAAAATTTCTGCTTTAGTTGCATACAAGCAGGACACCGCGTAAATACACCAGAGTGTCCTTTAAACTCCCGAGCTGTTTTAACACCGACCCAGAACGAAACAGCATAAAAAAGGTACACGTCATTCCGTGGGTCGCTGAGTTTGGAAACGATAATGCTAAAACTGTCACTTTCAAAATTAATAATGTTAATAGAAAATTTTTGTTAGATTCTGGATCAGCTGTATCAATAATTAAATCCAGTGTAGCCTGTAATCACCATTTTGAAATTAATAATACTAATGATCAACTTGTAGATGTTTCTGGGAATTCATTAAATTGCGAAGGTATCACAACTGTAAATTTAAATGCATCAAGTTTAGAAATTAACCACACATTTTTTGTTTGTTCTGACAATTTCTGTTTCGAGACAGATGGTCTTATCGGTGTTGATTTTTTAGATAAACATGATGCTATGCTAAGTTTTAAAAATCAAAATTTAATTATACAGACTATTAGTATACCTTTTGACAATCAAATTAAATTTAAAGAAACCCAAAATTTTCCCAATATTACTTTACCCTGTTTTGTTGCTAATAAAATTACCAAAACTATTTCTGATACAGTTGAATTTAAAATTAGTAATGACAAAATTATCGATTCTGAACTCATGGAAAGGAAAGACATGTCAACGCAAACGGACATTGAAATGAGTAAAGGTGTAGAGGACAACAACGTAATCAATTTAGATTCAGATAGGGATAAAGTTATCAGAACAATAAGTAAGCGCAAATCGTTAATTAGACTAGCTGAAGAGGTAACATTACCACCTCGACATGCAGTACTTTGTTCTGGTAAATTTGTAGAGTCATCACCCGCAGGTACATATGTTTTAGAACCCCGTGATTTAGGTCTTCATGGTGTATTGGTAGCGCGCGTTGTGATTGAGAAAGATGATTTGCCTTTAGTGCAATTAAATTTGATGAATGTGGGTTCGCAAGAGATAAAGTTAGATGCGCGTACGCCGATAGCTACGGCATTTTCTGCTTGCGTCCAATCAAATTTAAAACGGGAAGCACAATTGGTTGCTTCAATTTCAGTGCAGGCAAATTCCATCGTCGATGGATTAGATCTCAATCACTTACCACACACAGAGCAAGATAAATTCAGGTTATTTTTGAAAACATATTCGGATATATTTGCGGATAAAGACAAAAAGTTAAGCGCAACGTCCCTAGTGAAGCATCGCATAGTTACGGGCGATGCTAATCCCGTAGCTCGCGCCCCGTATCGAGTACCATTTGCTAAACGAGAGGTAATTAAGGAGCAAATCGATGAAATGATAAAGGAAAACATCATTTCACCGTCGACATCACCCTGGTCGGCACTCGTTGTCCTCGTAGAAAAGAAAGCCGCGGAAGGAGAGAGCAAAGTTCGATTTTGTATTGACTACCATGGGCTTAATTCAATAACAAAACGAGATTTTTTCCCTTTACCTAACCTACAAGAAACCTTAGCGCAGTTAGGTAGTGCGAAGAGATTTACGACGTTAGATCTCACAAAAGGTTATTGGCAGGTCGAAGTTGAGCCTAGTGACCGCGAGAAGACCGCCTTCTCGGTCCCTTGGGGTCACTATGAATGCAATCGCATGCCTTTTGGCTTAGCTAATAGCCCTAGTACCTGGCAGAGGCTCATGTACGTAGTTTTGGCTGGTTTGACAGAAACAGAATGTTTTGTTTATCTAGATGACATTATTTGTTTTAGCTCAGACAGTTACGATGAACATGTTTTCAAATTAACAAAAATTTTTGACAGACTCAGATCAGCAAATTTAATATTAAACCCCACTAAATGCACTTTTATGGCTAAAGAAACAAAATATCTAGGACATATTGTTTCGAGTGAAGGCATTAAGCCAGATCCTGAGAAAATTTCATTAATTCAAAATTTAAGTCTACCTACTTCTATAACCGAAATTCGATCTTTTATCGGACTTGTCGGATTTTATAGGCGTTTTATTCCAAATTTTTCCAAAATTTCTGTTCCGTTAACCGCCTTGACTAAAAAGAACGTGCCATATATTTGGACAAAAGAGACACAGACGGCATTTGAAATATTACGTGACGCACTTTGTAAAGAGCCATTATTAAAATATCCAGATTTTTCAAAAACATTCATTTTATGTACAGATGCGTCTAGTTATGCGATAAGCGCCGTTCTTTGTCAAGATTATGATGGACATGAAATGCCCATAGCTTATGCGAGTCGGCAACTTTCAAACGCTGAGCAGAAATACAGTACCACTGACCGAGAAGCCTTTGGACTAGTGTGGGGTGTAAAACACTTTCACTGTTATCTTTACGGAAAACAGTTTACAGTTTTTGTAGATCACCAACCTCTCAAGTGGCAGTTAACCACTAACGACCCTACTAACAGACGTACCAGATGGGCTATTTCTTTATCAAAATATGACTATATAATTCATTACCGACCTGGACAGAAGCATGGAAATGCCGATGCTCTTTCACGAATTAAACCTGTCCGAGTTTTAGGTAGAATGAATTATGAACCTATATTTTGGGATAGAAATAGTATTTACAAGGCACAGCGTATTGATCCCGACATAAATTTAATTATAAAGTCATTGCTTGATGGTGATCAAAATCATGATTATTTTTTAGATGAAGATAACGTTCTGTACCGCAATAACGAGGATGAATTTGCAGAGGGAAGACTTGTCGTTCCGCATAAGCTAGGCTCTTATTTCATTAGCATGTGTCATGACACACCTATGTCCGGACATACGGGTATAGACAAAACTTATAATCGTGTTCGTAAGCGTTTTTATTGGACAAATATGTACGAAGATGTAAAATCATACGTTAAGTCATGTGTCTCTTGCGCTCAAAGGAAAACACCGCCGCACATGAAGCCCGCACCATTAAAAAAGTTTAACCCTTCAACCAGACCATTTGCGCGTATCGCAATGGATGTTGTAGGGCCATTAGTAACAACAGATTCAGGAAACGTCTATATACTCACTGTACAAGACTCATTCACCAGGTATTTAGAGGCATTTCCAATGAAAAATAATACGGCAGCTACAGTTGCAAAACACTTTATAACTGGTGTCGTTCTCAAACATGGAGTACCAAGACAAATACTAACCGACCTTGGTACAAATTTTGTCTCTCGTTTAATGCAGGAAGTATATAAAGCTCTAGGCTGTGAACATTTGCGTACGACGGCTTTTAGGCCGCAAACAAACGGCATGTTAGAGCGCACGCATCGGACTTTGAAAGATCTTCTTTCGCAGTATATTAACGCTGAACATCGCGATTGGGATGAATGGCTCCCGTATGCTCTTTCTGCATACTGCTTAATGTCACATTCATCCACCAATGAGAGTCCGTTCTTCCTGTTATTCGGTAGAGACATCGAATTTCCGTTTGATGAGCTTTTCAAGCCTTTGCGTGTTCGTTATGACACCGACACAAATTACGCTAGCGAATTTATGCAAAGGATGAAAATAGCTCATCAAAAAGCTAGAGATGTTATGGAAAAAACCACAGAAAGAGTGCATAAGTCCTTTAATAAGAAATCATCTCCTCCAAATTATAAATTAGGTGATAAAGTTTATTTGTTTGACCCTGCTATTAAACCTGGTTTAAGTGCAAAACTGGCAAAGAAATGGACGGGCCCATATAGAATCCTAGACATTAAAGATGTTAATGCGACAATTAAGGAAATTCATGGAAAACGGGAACAAAAAGTTCATGTCAACCGTTTAAAGCCTTGCTATACCCGCCATTTCGCACCTGTGGAGACAGATGATTTAAATGAAATAGAGTCGATTGACGACGTGGTTTTTCCTATAGCACCTCCAACGAACGATACCAGATATAAGTATACATCCCTTCAGGATAACATTGTTTTAGAACGTGATGCCGAACCGCCTGACAAGCCACTTATCACTCATCAGTCATCGAGCAATTGCGTCACTGATATGCACTCACATACACACACACCGGTAACACATACACCGTCATCCCCAATTCAAGAAAGGCAAACAAACAACACACCCACACACAACACAGATACACCAGCTACATCTACAAACGCCTCACACACACAAGACCCAAATCCACACACACAAACAAACGAAACAGATGCTAACCCTGCAACCTACCGATACCACACCAGGAGTCATGGACCTCCTACAGACTACCCGTGGATTCGTAGAGGTAGATTGTAGTTTTTGTTACAGCTGTTAAGATGAACTACGCAGTCTTATCCATCCTGACGCTGAGCGTCGTGAGCGTCAAGGTTGTAATCGGAGATATTATCGCGTATGACTGCCAAGATCGAGATACGGAGTTAACGCGACTATCCTTGCTGAAAGTTAAACCGTGCCTCGATCCGCGCAAGGCATCAGAGTCCGCAACAAGGAATATACAATTGATCCAGGAGCGCCGATACACGGAAGTGCATGTGTTAACATGTATGGTCACAGTGCAGCAGATCATCGCGCACTGTGGCATGCATTCGCACGCCAGTATCGTGGCGGGCGGATTAGGTAAGTTTGTTCATTATACAAAATTAATGCTTGCCGTGATGCTCATAAATTCCGGCGACTGGATCTCACTGGACTTGGTGCTGGCATCATCGCTAATTTATTATTAAACGGTACCACTGAAGTATTTGCGACCCTCGCAGGTAACCTGGATGTGAATGGCAAGTGTCACGGTGTTAAATTCACCAACAACGAGGTCACCTTCGAAGATGTTGTAGTCAGCGCTGCAATAACCATACGGTTGTTCGACTACATTGCCGTCGCAAACGTAGAAGAAAACCGCGTGAATCTACGAACCGGCACTGTTTGTCCGTACAGTGCTGGCTACTGCTTTGATGACCTCGCTGGCGACGTGACATGGGAGTCTACCACCACCGAGAAATGTACATCCACTGGTATCGACGTCCTTTACGAGGGACAGGCGACAGTACTCACACTTAAACCAGATGACTCCAGCAATAAACAACACTTTATTGTGGTGGAGGCGTACGATACGGTGTTCGCCCTGAAGCTGGTCTCCCAAGAGATCATGTGCAACCAGCAAGCATGGAGGACAGAGCAAAACCGTCTGCTCGTCATTTTTGATACATCTCTGGGCTTTTATTACCAAAAAACGAAGAAATTGGTGCAGAACACCGACATGATGGCGCAAGTGCTGAGTAAACTTCTGTTTTTAGAAATAGCGGTTAAACGGCACATGAGTGAAGTTATTTACGACTCAATATTGAAACGTTGCCGTTTACGCGAAAAGATATTACAGAATCGCCTGGCCCTCGCTTTGGAATCGCCAGATGTTGTGAGTGGTCTCGTCCGTGATGCACCAGGTCATGTTGGCCGAGTTGTTGGTGAAGTACTCTACATCGCACGGTGCAGCGCAAAAGTTGTAGAGTACAGACGGACTGAATTCTATTATCAAGAATTGCCAATAACATATAACAACGAATCCAAGTTCATGACGGCCATCACTCACATCATCAAAAGCCACGGCACCCAGGTGGATTGTAATGACAAACTGCCAGCGATGTTCCACCTGGAGAATAAATGGTTAGAGTTGCTGCCGGAAGTACACCACGCTAGACCTGACCCGATCGAGCTAGATGCAAATGAAGAGGAACACTTTCTACATCTGACAAAGATCTCGCCCATTAGCTCACACGGCGTGTACACTAAGGAAGAAATGGAACAATTCCAGAAGGCTTTATTATTCCCGACCGAGAAAGAAGCCATTACTAGTTTAGTGACACGTCGTGTAATTGGTCGCACCACCGACCACCAAGGCTATCATTTACCGAAAGTGTTCAGTGCCAGCGAGTTCAAAGAAATGGCCATGTCATCGGCAGAACAAGTCTGGGGATTCTTGTCCAGGATGGGAAATTATTTTTCAGTATTCGCCTTACTTTACACTCTGTTCAGTGTAATTAGTTACAATGGTGGCGTAATACTGAATTATTTTGCCCTGAAGAAGGCATCCAAAGTTCACCAGAGGCCGAGAACATTTCTTTGGGCTAGTTTTTGGCACGCATTTGCAAACCGCTATTTGCATCATTTCCACCATCATCAGCGGAGCCAAACAGATCCAGGTGCCCAGCTCGAGTCAGGACGGGTATTTTCCAACGAGAACATGTACCCAACTCTAACCAGTGCTTGTGCGAATACCAGTGATACAGTGACTGTTCGAATACCCCCCTCCCCAACAACACAGGCTCCCCGTGACATTTATTAGCCAAAGACAAAGAGACCCAGGTTACCTCGATAGTGTCCCAGGAATGAATACTGCCATGTCTAGGTAATGCATATTATTTTAATTTTAATTATGTACCTTTATTTTTTTTTTACTTAAATTAATATAATTAAATAAGTTAAATTAATATTTTAACTTTATATTTTATTTTAATTTTCTTTTTATAGGAGTTTCTTTTAATATGTAGATAATACACAAATATGCATTACCTACCTCACGAAATGTTTATATGTTAGTTTATTGGTTTTAATTAGTATTTTTCTTATATACAATGTGTCTTTAGAATTATTTTGTTTTGGTTTTTTTTTTAATGGAAAAAATTATACTATTTCGTTTTGGCTGAATGTTAAGCCAGCATTAGAAGATTTAGATGTACCATATGTATAAGGAACTAAGTAAATTCGCATGGATGTGGATAAGGAATAAATATATCAAATTCGCGATATATTTATATCTTGTTGAGGGGATGGTGTAACAGACCTATGTTTGAGGCGATATCATCTTCTAAATTTATTTACATTGTCACATTAATTTAGTATTTTATTAGCATGCCAAGCTTATCGTCTGGCTCATTATATTTTATTATTTTTCTAGTTTTTATTTGGTTACAAAATACATCCACCACCGCAAAGACATTTGGTCTAAGATATGGGCGCATCCTAATTATCAACTCGTCTGGAGTTTAGATAAAATAAATAAATTTAAGCGTTGAGATATGATTTCTTAGAGATGCGACAAATTTATCTATGTTGATAAGCGTGCCCTAATCTGTGCCTACGTGACTAGCGGTATCGATACCTACCCCCTCAGGTCCACACCATGGTGAAGCTACCCGATCTTGGAGATGTTAAAAAGTCACTCTGTCTTCAGCTCTCAAAGTGTTCTGTCTCGAAGTAATCATTGTTAATACTTTTACTAAATTTCAACTTAGAGTTTATTTTATTGTACTTTATACTTTTCTTTACTTTTTGTTAATTTTTACGTATTCTGGTTGGTTTATAAATTACGTTATTCATTATATTTAATTGTGCGGTTTTATTTCTAATCCTAGACCCATAATAGTGACATTTATCCAGCGATATTAACAAAGTGAAGTGCGTGTATTCATCCCTTTACACAAGCCGAGAACGTCAGTGATAACAGTAAGTAGATAAATATTTATTATTTCTATTTGTCACCCATTCACACACAAAACAAGTTGTCTGTACCTTCCCCTCGTGCTACATGAATATGACAGTTTAAATACTTAAAAACGGTGTTTTGTATGCTTTTGAATGCTTAACACAGCAGTTTTATCTTGATTTCACCAACATTAGCCATTATACACGACAGCAACATGAATATGACAGTTTAAATACTTGGAAACGGTGTTTTGTATGCTTTTGAATGCTTAAAACAGCAGTTTTATCTTGATTTCACCAACATTAGCCATTATACACGACAGCAACATGAATGTGACAGTTTAAATACTTGAAAACAGCATTTTGTATGTTTTTGCAAGGTGAAAACAGCTACTTTATCTTGATTTTGCAAACATAGGCCATTACACACGACATATACATGAATATGACAGTTTAAATACTTGAAAACGGTGATTTGTATGCTTTTGAATGCTTAAAACAGCAGTTTTATCTTGATTTCCCCAACATTAGCCATTATACAGGACTGAAACATGAATATGACAGTTTAAATACTTGAAAACAGCATTTTGTATGTTTTTGCAAGCTGAAAACAGCTACTTTATTTTGATTTTGCAAACATAGGCCATTACACACGACATATACATGAATATGACAGTTTAAATACTTGAAAACGGTGATTTGTATGCTTTTGAATGCTTAAAACTGCAGTTTTATCTTGATATCATCAACATTATCCATTATACACGATAGCAACATGAATATGACAGTTTAAATACTTGAAAATGGTGTTTTGTATGCTTTTGAATGCTTAAAACAGCAGTTTTATCTTGATTTAACCAACATTAGCCATTATACACGACAGCAAAATGAATATGACAGTTTAAATACTTGAAAGCAGCATTTTGTATGTTTTTGCAAGCTGAAAACAGCTATTTTATCTTGATTTTGCAAACATAAGCCATTACACACGACATATACATTAATATGACAGTTTAAATACTTAAAAACGGTGTTTTGTATGCTTTTGAATGCTTAAAACAGCAGTTTTATCTTGATTTCACCAACATTAGCCATTATACACGACAGCAACAAAAATATGACAGTTTAAATACTAGAAAATGGTGTTTTGTATGCTTTTGAATGCTTAAAGCAGCAGTTTTATCAAAAATTCACCAACATTAGCCATTATACACGATAGCAACATGAAAATGACAGTTCAAATACTTGAAAACGGTGTTTTGTATGCTTTTGAATGCTTAAAACAGCAGTTTTATCTTGATGTCACCAACATTATACCCGACAGCAACATGAATATGACAGTTTAAATACTTGAAAACGGTGTTTTGTATGCTTTTAAATGCTTAAAACAGCAGTTTTATCCTGATTTCACCAACATTAACCATTATACACGACAGCAACATGAATATGACAGTTTAAATACTTGAAAACGGTGTTTTGTATGCTTTTGAATGCTTAAAACAGCAGGTTTATCTTAATTTTACCAATATTAGCCATTATACATGACAATAACATGAATATGACAGTTTAAATACTTAAAAACGGTGTTTTGTATGCTTTTGAATGCTTAAAACAGAAGTTTTATCTTGATTTCACCAACATTGGCCATTATACACGACAGCAACATAAATATGACAGATTAAATACTTGAAAACAGCATTTTGTATATTTTTGCAAGCTGAAAACAGCTATTTTATCTTGATTTTGCAAACATAAGCCATTACACACGACATATACATTAATATGACAGTTTAAATACTTAAAAACGGTGTTTTGTATGCTTTTGAATGCTTAAAACAGCAGTTTTATCTTGATTTCACTAACATTAGCTATTATACACGACAGCAACATGAATATGACAGTTTAAATACTTGAAAACCGTGTTTTGTATGCTTTTGAATACTTAAAACAGCAGTTTTATCTTAATTTCACCAACATTAGCCATTATACACGACAGCAAAATGAATATGACAGTTTAAATACTTGAAAGCAGCATTTTGTATGTTTTTGCATGCTGAAAACAGCTATTTTATCTTGATTTTGCAAACATAAGCCATTACACACGACATAAACATGAATATGACAGTTTAAATACCTAAAAACGGTGTTTTGTATGCTTTTGAATGCCTAAAACAGCAGTTTTATCTTGATTTCACCAACATTAGCCATTATACATGACAGCAACATGAATATGACAGTTTAAATACTTGAAAACGGTGTTTTGTATGCTTTTGAATGCTTAAAACAGTAGTTTTATCTTGATTTCACCAACATTAGCCATTATACACGACAGCAACATAAATATGACAGTTTAAATACTTGAAAACAGCATTTTGTATGTTTTTGCAAGCTGCAAACAGCTACTTTATCTTGATTTTGCAAACATAGGCCATTACACACGACATATACATGAATATGACAGTTTAAATACTTGAAAACGGTGATTTGTATGCTTTTGAATGCCAAAAACAGTAGTTTTATCTTGATTTCCCCAACATTAGCCATTATACAGGACAGTAACATGAATATGACAGTTTAAATACTTGAAAACAGCATTTTGTATGTTTTTGCAAGCAGAAAACAGCTACTTTATTTTGATTTTGCAAACATAGGCCATTACACACGACATATACATGAATATGACAGTTTAAATACTTGAAAACGGTGATTTGTATGCTTTTTAATGCTTAAAACTGCAGTTTTATCTTGATATCACCAACATTATCCATTATACACGATAGCAACATGAATATGACAGTTAAATACTTGAAAATGGTGTTTTGTATGCTTTTGAATGCATAAAACAGCAGTTTTATCTTGATTTAACCAACATTAGCCATTATACACGACAGCAAAATGAATATGACAGTTTAAATACTTGAAAGCAGCATTTTTTATGTTTTTGCAAGCTGAAAACAGCTATTTTATCTTGATTTTCAAACATAAGCCATTACACACGACATAAACATGAATATGACAGTTTAAATACCTAAAAACGGTGTTTTGTATGCTTTTGAATGCCTAAAACAGCAGTTTTATCTTGATTTCACCAACATTAGCCATTATACACGATATCAACATGAATATGACAGTTTAAATACTTGAAAACGGTGTTTTGTATGCTTTTGAATGCTTAAAACAGCAGTTTTATCTTGATTTCACCAACATTAGCCATTATACACGACAGCAACATGAATATGACAGTTTAAATACTTGAAAACGGTGTTTTGTATGCTTTTGAATGCTTAAAACAGCAGGTTTATCTTAATTTTACCAATATTAGCCATTATACATGACAACAACATGAATATGACAGTTTAAATACTTAAAAACGGTGTTTTGTATGCTTTTGAATGCTTAAAACAGCAGTTTTATCTTGATTTCACCAACATTGGCCATTATACACGACAGCAACATAAATATGACAGATTAAATACTTGAAAACAGCATTTTGTATATTTTTGCAAGCTGAAAACAGCTATTTTATCTTGATTTTGCAAACATAAGCCATTACACACGACATATACATTAATATGACAGTTTAAATACTTAAAAACGGTGTTTTGTATGCTTTTGAATGCTTAAAACAGCAGTTTTATCTTGATGTCACCAACATTATACCCGACAGCAACATGAATATGACAGTTTAAATACTTGAAAACGGTGTTTTGTATGCTTTTAAATGCTTAAAACAGCAGTTTTATCCTGATTTCACCAACATTAACCATTATACACGACAGCAACATGAATATGACAGTTTAAATACTTGTAAACAGCATTTTGTATGTTTTTGCAAGCTGAAAACAGCTATTTTAACTTGATTTTGCAAACATAAGCCATTACACACGACATATACATTAATATGATAGTTTAAATACTTAAAAACGGTGTTTTGTATGCTTTTGAATGCTTAAAACAGCAGTTTTATCATGATTTCACCAACATTAGATATTATACACGACAGCAAGATGAATATAACAGTTTAAATTCTTGAAAACAGTATTTTGTAGGTTTTTGCAACTGAATACAGTTATTTCATCTTAATTTTGCAAACATAAGCCATTACACACGACATATACATGAATATTACAGTTTAAATTCTTGAAAATGGTGTTCTGTATGCTTTTGAACGCTTAAAATAGCAGTTTTATCTTGATTTAACCAACATTAGCCATTATACACGACAGCAAAATGAATATGACAGTTTAAATACTTCAAAGCAGCATTTTGTATGTTTTTGCAAGCTGAAAACAGCTATTTTATCTTGATTTTGCAAACATAAGCCATTACACACGACATAAACATGAATATGACAGTTTAAATACCTAAAAACGGTGTTTTGTATGCTTTTGAATGCCTAAAACAGCAGTTTTATCTTGATTTCACCAACATTAGCCATTATACACGACAGCAACATGAATAAGACAGTTTAAATACTTGAAAACGGTGTTTTTTTATGCTTTTGAATGCCTAAAACAGCAGTTTTATCTTGATTTCACCAACATTAGCCATTATACACGACAGCAACATGAATATGACAGTTTAAATACTTGAAAACAGCATTTTGTATGTTTTTGCAAGCTGAAAACAGCTACTTTATCTTGATTTTGCAAACATAGGCCATTACACACGACATATACATGAATATGACAGTTTAAATACTTGAAAACGGTGATTTGTATGCTTTTGAATGCTTAAAACTGCAGTTTTATCTTGATATCACCAACATTATCCATTATACACGATAGCAACATGAATATGACAGTTTAAATACTTAAAAATTGTGTTTTGTATGCTTTTGAATGCTTAAAACAGCAGTTTTATCTTGATTTAACCAACATTAGCCATTATACACGACAGCAAAATGAATATGACAGTTTAAGTATTTGAAAGCAGCATTTTGTATGTTTTTGCAAGCTAAAAACAGCTATTTTATCTTGATTTTGCAAACATAAGCCATTAAACACGACATAAACATGAATATGACAGTTTAAATACCTAAAAACGGTGTTTTGTATGCTTTTGAATGCCTAAAACAGCAGTTTTATCTTGATTTCACCAACATTAGCCATTATACACGATATCAACATGAATATGACAGTTTAAATACTTGAAAACGGTGTTTTGTATGCTTTTGAATGCTTAAAACAGCAGTTTTATCTTGATTTCACCAACATTAGCCATTATACACGACAGCAACATGAATATGACAGTTTAAATACTTGAAAACGGTGTTTTGTATGCTTTTGAATGCTTAAAACAGCAGGTTTATCTTAATTTTACCAATATTAGCCATTATACATGACAACAACATGAATATGACAGTTTAAATACTTGAAAACAGCATTTTGTATGTTTTTGCAAGCTAAAACAGCTACTTTATTTTGATTTTGCAAACATAGGCCATTACACACGACATATACATGAATATGACAGTTTAAATACTTGAAAACGGTGATTTGTATGCTTTTTAATGCTTAAAACTGCAGTTTTATCTTGATATCACCAACATTATCCATTATACACGATAGCAACATGAATATGACAGTTAAATACTTGAAAATGGTGTTTTGTATGCTTTTGAATGCATAAAACAGCAGTTTTATCTTGATTTAACCAACATTAGCCATTATACACGACAGCAAAATGAATATGACAGTTTAAATACTTGAAAGCAGCATTTTTTATGTTTTTGCAAGCTGAAAACAGCTATTTTATCTTGATTTTCAAACATAAGCCATTACACACGACATAAACATGAATATGACAGTTTAAATACCTAAAAACGGTGTTTTGTATGCTTTTGAATGCCTAAAACAGCAGTTTTATCTTGATTTCACCAACATTAGCCATTATACACGATATCAACATGAATATGACAGTTTAAATACTTGAAAACGGTGTTTTGTATGCTTTTGAATGCTTAAAACAGCAGTTTTATCTTGATTTCACCAACATTAGCCATTATACACGACAGCAACATGAATATGACAGTTTAAATACTTGAAAACGGTGTTTTGTATGCTTTTGAATGCTTAAAACAGCAGGTTTATTTTAATTTTACCAATATTAGCCATTATACATGACAACAACATGAATATGACAGTTTAAATACTTAAAAACGGTGTTTTGTATGCTTTTGAATGCTTAAAACAGCAGTTTTATCTTGATTTCACCAACATTGGCCATTATACACGACAGCAACATAAATATGACAGATTAAATACTTGAAAACAGTATTTTGTATATTTTGCAAGCTGAAAACAGCTATTTAATCTTGATTTTGCAAACATAAGCCATTACACACGACATATACATTAATATGACAGTTTAAATACTTAAAAACGGTGTTTTGTATGCTTTTGAATGCTTAAAACAGCAGTTTTATCATGATTTCACCAACATTAGACATTATACACGACAGCAAGATGAATATGACAGTTTAAATACTTGAAAGCAGCATTTTGTATGTTTTTGCAAGCTGAAAACAGCTATTTTATCTTGATTTTGCAAACATAAGCCATTACACACGACATAAACATGAATATGACAGTTTAAATATATAAAAACGGTGTTTTGTATGCTTTTGAATGCCTAAAACAGCAGTTTTATCTTGATTTCACCAACATTAACTTGAAAACGGTGTTTTGTATGCTTTTAAATGCTTAAAACAGCAGGTTTATCTTAATTTTACCAATATTAGCCATTATACATGACAACAACATGAATATGACAGTTTAAATATTTACAAAACGGTGTTTTGTATGCTTTTGTATGCTTAAAACAGCAGTTTTATCATGATTTCACCAACATTAGACATTATACACGACAGCAAGATGAATATAACAGTTTAAATTCTTGAAAACAGTATTTTGTAGGTTTTTGCAACTGAACACAGTTATTTTATCTTGATTTTGCAAACATAAGCCATTACACACGACATATACATGAATATTACAGTTTAAATTCTTGAAAATGGTGTTCTGTATGCTTTTGAACGCTTAAAACAGCAGTTTTATCTTGATTACACCAACATTAGCCATTATACACGACAGCAATATGAATATGACAGTTTAAATAATTGAAAACAGCATTTTGTATGTTTTTGCAAGCTGAAAACAGCTATTTTAACTAGATTTTGCAAACATAAGCCATTACACACGACATAAACAAGAATTTTACAGTTTAAATATTAATAAACGGTGTTTTGTATGCTTTTGAATGCCTAAAACAGCAGTTTTATCTTAATTTCACCAACATTAGCCATTATACACGACAGCAAAATGAATATGACAGTTTAAATACTTGAAAACGGTGTTTTGTATGCTTTTGAATGCTTAAAACAGCAGTTTTATCTTAATTTCACCAACATTAGCCATTATACGCGACAGCAACGCTAATATGACAGCTTAAATACTTAAAAACAGCATTTTGTATGTTTTTTCATGCTGAAAACTGCCATTTTATCTTGATTTTGCAAATATAAGCCTTTACACACGACATATACATTAATATGACAGTTTAAATACTTGAAAACGGTGTTTTGTATGCTTTTGAATGCTTAAAACAGCAGTTTTATCATGATTTCACCAACATTAGACACTATACACGACAGCAAAATGAATATAACAGTTTAAATTCTTGAAAACAGCATTTTGTATGTTTTTGCAAGCTGAAAACAGCTATTTTATCTTGATTTTGCAAACATAAGCCATTACACACGACATAAACATGAATATAACAGTTTTAATACCTAAAAACGGTGTTTTGTATGCTTTTGAATGCCTAAAACAGCAGTTTTATCTTGATTTCACCAACATTAACTTGAAAACGGTGTTTTGTATGCTTTTGAATGCTTAAAACAGCAGGTTTATCTTAATTTTACCAATATTAGCCATTATACATGACAACAACATGAATATGACAGTTTAAATACTTAAAAACGGTGTTTTGTATGCTTTTGAATGCTTAAAACAGCAGTTTTATCTTGATTTCACCAACATTAGCCATTATACACGACAGCAACAAAAATATGACAGTTTAAATACTAGAAAATGGTGTTTTGTATGCTTTTGAATGCTTAAAGCAGCAGTTTTATCTTAATTTCACCAACATTAGCCATTATACACGACAGCAACATGAATATGACAGTTCAAATACTTGAAAACGGTGTTTTGTATGCTTTTGAATGCTTAAAACAGCAGTTTTATCATGATTTCATCAACATTAGACATTATACACGACAGCAAGATGAATATAACAGTTTAAATTCTTGAAAACAGTATTTTGTAGGTTTTTGCAACTGAACACAGTTATTTTATCTTGATTTTGCAAACATAAGCCATTACACACGACATATACATGAATATTACAGTTTAAATTCTTGAAAATGGTGTTCTGTATGCTTTTGAACGCTTAAAACAGCAGTTTTATCTTGATTTCACCAACATTAGCCATTATACACGACAGCAAAATGAATATGACTGTTTAAATACTTGAAAGCAGCATTTTGTATGTTTTTGCAAGCTAAAAACAGCAATTTTATCTTGATTTTGCAAACATAAGCCATTAAACACGACATAAACATGAATATGACAGTTTAAATACCTAAAAACGGTGTTTTGTATGCTTTGGATGCCTAAAACAGCAGTTTTATCTTGATTTCGCCAACATTAGCCATTATACAAGACAGCAACATGAATATGACAGTTTAAATACTTGAAAACGGTGTTTTGTATGCTTTTGAATGCTTAAAACAGCAGTTTTATCTTGATTTCACCAACATTGGCCATTATATACGACAGCAACATAAATATGACAGATTAAATACTTGAAAACAGCATTTTGTATATTTTGCAAGCTGAAAACAGCTATTTTATCTTGATTTTGCAAACATAAGCCATTACACACGACATATACATTAATATGACAGTTTAAATACTTAAAAACGGTGTTTTGTATGCTTTTGAATGCTTAAAACAGCAGTTTTATCATGATTTCACCAACATTAGACATTATACACGACAGCAAGATGAATATAACAGTTTAAATTCTTGAAAACAGTATTTTGTAGGTTTTTGCAACTGAATACAGTTATTTTATCTTATTTTATCTTAATTTTGCAAACATAACATTTTTTTTGCTAAAAGTATAAAGTGAATTGTAGTTGGGTTGTGACGTTCTGCATATTTTTAGTTAAATTCAAGGGTTTAAGTGAGCCAAATATTGTCCAAAGTGACATATCTTTTTCGTACAGCCGTAGCTATATTATTGTGTAGTTTTTTTTCACAACAGTGTTGTTTTTAGACGGTTTTAGATCAGTTTTCAATCAAATGTGACAGAAGTCGACCTCAGTGATTTTCTCTGTATTCTATCGTGTTGAAGCGTGTTTCTTGAACTTACCAAAATTACTTGAACATCAAAATCAAACTATTGACATTTTTTTTCAAACATCAACTTTACGTGCAGGTAATTCTGGTCACAAACCTAGAGGCGTATTTTAGTATGGCAGAATCTGATATTTCCAATACTCAACTTCTCAATCTTTTCAACGATAAACTTGATGAAAAACTAAATTTCGTGGTTGATGCCATAAAGAAGGACTTTAATTGTAAATTCGACAGCTTATCAACAATCGTACAAGACCAAACCAAAGAAGTGGAAGATCTTAAACTTAAATATGCTTCACTTCAAAGCAATTTTCAATCACTACAAAAAGAGCTAAAACGTAACAACTTGATAATTTACGGGGTCGAGGAAGATCACAGCGAAAATCTTCAGTCAAAACTACAAAACATATTAGAAAATAAATTATCAATTAATATCTCAGAACAACACATAGATACCTGTAAACGACTGGGAAAATTCACGCATAACAAAATACGTCCTATCTTAATACGTTTTATTAACAATGCTACAAAAAAATTAATTAAGAAAAATGCATTCAAACTAAAAAATTCGCCAATAGCTATTTCTGATGATCTAACAATTGAAGAAAGAGAACGAAGTAAAGCCATATCTAATATTAGGAAACAAGAAATAGCTAAAGGAAACACAGTAACTTTTCATAAAGGTGGCCTTAAAATTAATAACAAACATTATACATACGAAGATCTACGCCTTTATCAACATCTTTCATTTACCAATCAGTCGAATGTTGAAGAATCTGGCGACGATATTCCTCTTATCATCCCTATTGAAGAAGTTGTCACAGAGCTGAATAACCCACCTAGTACAGTGAGTAAAACTACTGTGGAAGCGCGTTCCGATTTAAAAAAAACAACTCCTTCACGAAAATTCAATAATGCTACTCACTCATCTTCATCAACTGCCAAGGAACAACCTGCTCTAATAAACACTAATAGAAACAAGTATAACTTTCGTAAAAACAGCAATTGTTGAGGAGCAACAGACATCTGACACTATTCAAATTTTCTATACAAATGTTCAAGGAATCCGAAACAAACAACTCTTACTAGAATCAACTCTTATCTCCAATGGAATTCTTCCTGAAGTTATTCTTATGAATGAACATTGGCTAAAAGCAGAAGAATTAGACACCCTAAACATCCAACACTATCGAATTGCATCTGCTTTTTGTAGAAGTAATTTTGAACGTGGTGGCACATGTATACTAACCAAGAACAATTTGCAATTTGTGAATATTGCCGACCATAATAATTTACTTGTAGAGAAACACTTTGAATTCTCCCTAGCTAAAGTAATTAATATTAAAAAAACCGCTACTTTTTTGGTTCTGTACCGGTCACCAAGTGGTGACATAAATATCTTTCTCCAAAATCTCGAACTGCTGTTAACTAGCTTATGTACAAGAAATTCATTGGTTTTCATTTGTGGTGATTTTAACGTAAATTTTCTTAGCGACTCTACAGACAAAATGAGGCTGAACTCCATTTTTAACTCTTTCGATCTAAAAGTTAACATCAATGAACCAACTCGCATCACATCCATATCGTCATCATGCATTGATAACTTCATAACATCTATGGACATCCAGGCTTCGTTTAAAATTTTTAGCAGCGGTCTATCGGACCATGAATCCCTCATCTGTGAGACTGCGATTTCACTATCTAACGAACCTAAAAACAAATACACACTTAAAAGAATCTTCTCAGCGAAAAATCATGCAAATTTCTCAGTATCACTTCAACAACATACCTGGCAAAATGTTCTTCAGGAGGCAGATGTCAACAACAGTCTGGCGCTATTCTACAATAATTTCAAGTCCTCCTATGAAGTCTCATACCCACTTAAAAAGGTTAAAAACGTCATTTCCACAACTTGGATCACCAAGGGCATCCGCATATCATGTCGAAAGAAACAAAAACTCCGTCGCAGACTATGCCATGGTGACTCGCCTGATCTTCGGTCATATTATAAAAAGTATTGTGTCATCCTCAATAGTGTCATCAAACTTGCTAAAAAGAAAAGTCTGTCTAATACCATCAGGATGTCAAATAACAAGACTAAATCTACTTGGAGCATCGTCAAGAGCCTAACCGGGAAAAGTATTGCTCATACTCCGTTTCCTGGTGACCCAGTAACAGCTGCCAATGACTTCAATCAGCATTTTTTATCCTCAAATGAAGTACCACCCTGTGATTACATTCCACCGAGCTCGTGTCTACCACATTCATTATTTTTCAGTCCAATCACCGAGGATGAAACGTTATCTGCAATAATAAGCCTCAAAAATACGTACTCTAGTGGCGCAGATGAAATTCCGTGCGCAGTAATAAAAACCTGTGCGCAACAGATCACAACGCCACTAACGTATATTTTCAATCTTTCTCTATCTACGGGCGTATTTCCAGATTTATTTAAACAAACAATTGTGTCACCCATACACAAAAAAGGTGATTTTTGTAAAATAGAGAATTACAGGCCCATATCACTGCTCAGCAATTTTTCAAAAATTTTAGAACGTCTAGTTTATAACAGACTTATAAACTTTCTCAACAAGCACGATATCGTAACTTCGCATCAATACGGCTTTCTTAAAAACAAATCCACAACTAGTGCAGTGTCTGAGCTTGTTAACCATCTAATCAGTGAATTAGACAAAGGTTTAAGTGTTTTTTGCATTTCAAGTGATTTCTCCAAGGCTTTTGATAGTGTTTCTCACTCCGTACTACTACAAAAACTTGAACAGTATGGGGTACGTGGTATAGCATTCTCGTGGTTCAATTCGTACCTTACAAACAGGACACAATCAGTTAAGTTAATGGGAAGTACTACCAACATCACTCCAACTTACTCCGAGTGGGGCCCCGTTTTGCGTGGAATTCCTCAAGGGTCTGTCCTGGGCCCCCTACTATTTGTTTTATATGTGAATGACTTGCCAAGTGCAGTGCGGAACTCTCACTGTGTCCTGTATGCGGACGACGCTTACTTTTTGACGTCTTGCAACAAACTAGACTTTGATGAAACTTTACTAAAAAACGTGGTCACCGATATCCTACAATGGTGTGATAAAAACAGTTTAAATCTAAATATTGATAAAACAAATTATACTCAGTTTTACCTTAATGCTTCTAGTCGTACTATGTTGAACACTGACATTGGCATCACTCGTACTGAGTCACTTAAATGTTTAGGCATACATCTGGATAGCGATACGAAATGGTCTACACATATAAAGTATCTTTTAAATAAATTAAACAAGTGCTGCTATTGCCTACGTGTTCTAACCTCCTATTTTGATATCGATGTCATGCTAATGATCTACTATGCATATTTTTATTCCACCGTGACATACGGTATCATTATATGGGGTTCGTCACCACTAATGCATGAAGTGTTCATTGCTCAAAAAAGAGCTCTCCGTATAATCATGCACCTCAATCCACGCCAGTCATGTAGAGGTAAATTTAAAGAGCTTGGTATATTAACAATTCCCTCAGTTTACATCCTTGAAGTCCTAAAATATACCTTAAAAAATCCAAGTTGTTTCACCTCTTTAAACTCTATTTACTGTACCAGACAAGCGAACACTTACCTTATTCCATCGCATAGAACAAACGCATATGAAAAAACAAGCGTATATGTAGGCATTAAAATATTTAACTCACTTCCGGACACAATAAAACTAGGATCTAAGTCCTCTGTTGTACGCTTGGTAAAAAATATCTTAATAAATAAAGAATACTACAACATAAATGAATTTTTTGAGGACTGTGCAAACGGCAACTTTAACCTTTAACCTGTCTTGTTAATTTATCTGTTTTGTCAAAACATAAATAATCGTGAAGTCGACGCGTTATACGACCTTGCAGCTATCAACTGTCACTAGCGCCAATACGTTAAAAAAAACTATCACAACTAAATGCTCCATTCTTGTTATTTTTATAATTGTTTTTTGTATTATCTGTATAATATTTTAATAATCATATTGTTCAGCAAGATCTACAATTCTATTTTAATTTGTATAAAAGTGTATAAATATTTAATATTTTATTTCTGTATTTTTAGATTATCTACTTTTAATGTAACTTTTTTATGTATCTTTATGTACCTCTGGTGGATTCGAAAAACAGCTGTGCTGAAATCCACCTATTCACTTTATTGTTGAATAAACATTATTATTATTATAAGCCATTACACGCGACATATACATGAAAATTACAGTTTAAATTCTTGAAAATGGTGTTCTGTATGCTTTTGAACGCTTAAAACAGCAGTTTTATCTTGATTTAACCAACATTAGCTATTATACAAGACAGCAAAATGAATATGACAGTTTAAATACTTGAAAGCAGCATTTTGTATGTTTTTGCAAGCTGAAAACAGCTATTTTATCATGATTTTGCAAACATAAGCCATTACACACGACATAAACATGAATATGACAGTTTTAATACCTAAAAACGGTGTTTTGTATGCTTTTGAATGCCTAAAACAGCAGTTTTATATTGATTTCACCAACATTAACTTGAAAACGGTGTTTTGTATGCTTTTGAATGCTTAAAACAGCAGGTTTATCTTAATTTTACCAATATTAGCCATTATACATGACAACAACATGAATATGACAGTTTAAATACTTAAAAACGGTGTTTTGTATGCTTTTGAATGCTTAAAACAGCAGTTTTATCTTGATTTCACCAACATTAGCCATTATACACGACAGCAACAAAAATATGACAGTTTAAATACTAGAAAATGGTGTTTTGTATGCTTTTGAATGCTTAAAGCAGCAGTTTTATCTTAATTTCACCAACATTAGCCATTATACACGACAGCAACATGAATATGACAGTTCAAATACTTGAAAACGGTGTTTTGTATGCTTTTGAATGCTTAAAACAGCAGTTTTATCATGATTTCACCAACATTAGACATTATACACGACAGCAAGATGAATATAACAGTTTAAATTCTTGAAAACAGTATTTTGTAGGTTTTTGCAACTGAACACAGTTATTTTATCTTGATTTTGCAAACATAAGCCATTACACACGACATATACATGAATATTACAGTTTAAATTCTTGAAAATGGTGTTCTGTATGCTTTTGAACGCTTAAAACAGCAGTTTTATCTTGATTTCACCAACATTAGCCATTATACACGACAGCAATATGAATATGACAGTTTAAATAATTGAAAACAGCATTTTGTATGTTTTTGCAAGCTGAAAACAGCTATTTTATCTTGATTTTGCAAACATAAGCAATTACACACGACATATACATGAATATGACAGTTTAAATATTTTAAAACGGTGTTTTGTATACTTTTGAATGCCTAAAACGGCAGTTTTATCTTGATTTCACCAACATTAGCCATTATACACGACAGCAACATGAATATGACAGTTTAAATACTTGAAAACGGTGTTTTGTATGCTTTTGAATGCTTAAAACAGCAGTTTTATCTTGATTTCACCAACATTAGCCATTATACACGACAGCAACATGAATATGATAGTTTAAATAATTGAAAACAGCATTTTGTATGTTTTTGCAAGCTGAAAACAGCTATTTTATCTTGAATTTGCAAACATAAGCCATTACACACGACATATACATGAATATGACAGTTTAAATACTTGAAAACCGTGTTTTGTATGCTTTTGAATACTTAAAACAGCAGTTTTATCTTAATTTCACCAACATTAGCCATTATACACGACAGCAACATGAATATGACAGTTTAAATAATTGAAAACCGTGTTTTGTATGCTTTTAAATGCTTAAAACAGCAGTTTTATATTGATTTCACAAACATTATCCATTATACACGACAGCAACATAAATATGACAGTTTAAATACTTGAAAACAGCATTTTGTATGTTTTTGCAAGCTGAAAACAGCTACTTTATCTTGATTTTGCAAACATAGGCCATTACACACGACATATACATGAATATGACAGTTTAAATACTTGAAAACGGTGATTTGTATGCTTTTGAATGCTTAAAACAGCAGTTTTATCTTAATTTCCCCAACATTAGCCATTATACACGACAGCAACATGAATATGACAGATTAAATACTTGAAAACAGCATTTTGTATATTTTTGCAAGCTGAAAACAGCTATTTTATCTTGATTTTGCAAACATAAGCCATCACACACGACATATACATTAATATGACAGTTTAAATACTTAAAAACGGTGTTTTGTATGCTTTTGAATGCTTAAAACAGCAGTTTTATCTTGATTTCACCAACATTAGCCATTATACACGACAGCAACAAAAATATGACAGTTTAAATACTTAAAAACGGTGTTTTGTATGCTTTTGAATGCTTAAAGCAGCAGTTTTATCTTAATTTCACCAACATTAGCCATTATACACGACAGCAACATGAATATGACATTTCAAATACTTGAAAACGGTGCTTTGTATGCTTTTGAATGCTTAAAACAGCAGTTTTATCCTGATTTCACCAACATTAGCCATTATACAAGACAGCATCATGAATATGACAGTTTAAATACTTGAAGACGGTGTTTTGTTTGCTTTTGAATGCTTAAAACAGCAGTTTTATCTTAATTTCACCAACATTAGCCATTATACACGACAGCAACATGAATATGACAGTTTAAATACTTGAAAACAGCATTTTGTATGTTTTTGCAAGCTGAAAGCACCTATTTTATCTTGATTTTGCAAACATAAGCCATTAAAAACAACAAATACTTGATTATGACAGTTTAAAAACTTGAAAACGGTGTTTTGTGTGCTTTTGAATGCTTATAACAGCAGTTTTATCTTGATTTCACCAACATTAGCCATTATACACGACAGCAACATGAATATGACAGTTTAAATACTTGAAAACGGTATTTTGTATGCTTTTGAATGCTTAAAACAGCAGTTTTATCTTGATTTCACAAACATTAGCCATTATACACGACAGCAACATGAATATGACAGTTTGAATACTTGAAAACAGCATTTTGTATGTTTTTGCAAGCTGAAAACTGCTACTTTATTTTGATTTTACTAACATTAGCCATTATACACGACAGCAACATGAATATGACAGTTTAAATACTTGAAAACGGTGTTTTGTATGCTTTTGAATGCTTAAAACAGAAGTTTTATCTTGATTTCACCAACATTAGCCATTATACACGACAGCAACATGAATATGACAGTAAAAATACTTGAAAGCAGCATTTTGTATGTTTTTGCAAGCTGAAAACAGCTATTTTATCTTGATTATACCAACATTAGCCATTATACACAACAGCAACATGAATATGACAGTTTAAATACTTGAAAACGGTGTTTTGTATGCTTTTGAATGCTTAAAACAGAAGCTTTATCTTGATTTCACCAATATTAGCCATTATACACGACAGCAACATGAATATGACAGTTTAAATACTTGAAAACGGTGTTTTGTATGCTTTTAAATGCTTAAATCAGCAGTTTATCTTGGTTTCACCAACATTAGCCTTTATAAATGACAGCAACATGAATGTGACAGTTTAAATACTTGAAAACGGTGTTTTGTATGCTTTTTAATGTTTAAAACAGCAGTTTTATCTTGATTTCACCAACATTAGCCATTATAGACGACAGCAACATGAATATGATAGTTTAAATACTTGGAAACGGTGTTTTGTATGCTTTTGAATGCTAAAAACAGCAGTTTTATCTTGATTTTACAAACATTAGCCATTATACACGACAGCAACATGAATATGACAGTAAAAATACTTGAAAGCAGCATTTTGTATGTTTTTGCAAACTGAAAACGACTATTTTATCTTAATTTTGCAAACATAAGCCATTACACACGACATATATATTAATATGACAGTTTAAATACTTGAAAACGGAGTTTTGTATGCTTTTGCATGCTTAAATCAGAAATTTTATCTTGATTTCACCAACATTAGCCATTATACACTTCAGAAACATGAATATGACAGGGTAAATAATTGAAAACAGCGTTTTGTATGTTTTTGCAAACTGTAAACAGCTATTTCATCTTGATTTTGTAAACATAAGCCATTACACACGACATAAAAATGAATATGACTGTTTAAATACTTGAAAACGGTGTTTTGTATGCTTTTGAATGCTTAAAACAGAAGTTTTATCTTGATTTCACCAACATTAGCCATTATACACGACAGCAACATGAAAATGACACTTTAAATACTTGAAGACGGTGTTTTGTATGCTTTTAAATGCTTAAAACGGCAGTTTTATCTAAATTTCACCAACATTAGCCATTATTCACTACAGCAACATGAATATGACAGTTTAAATACTTGAAAACAGCATTTTGTATGTTTTTGCAAGCTGAAAACACCTATTTCATCTTGATTTTGCAAACATAAGCCATTACAAACGACATATACATGAATATGACAGTTTAAATACTTGAAAACGGTGTTTTGTGTGCTTTTGAATGCTTAAAACAGCAGTTTTATCTTGATTTCACCAACATTAGCCATTATACACGACAGCAACATGAATATGACAAATTAAATACTTGAAAACGGTGTTTTGTATGCTTTTGAGTGCTTAAAACAGTAGTTTTATCTTGATTTTACCAACATTAGCCATTATACACGACAGCAACATGAATATGACATTTTGTAGATGAATTGATCCAGTTCAGTCTGCATTATTTAAATTAAAATTTGAGGAAGGAAAGCAGGCTAGTTGTAATTAGATTACTATTCTATTTGTCAAATAGAACAGTAATCTAATTACAACCAGCCTGCTTTCCTTCCTCAAATTTTAGTTTATGAATATGACAGTTTAAATACTTGAAAACAGCATTTTGTATGTTTTTGCAAGCTGAAAACAGCTATTTTATCTTGATTTTACCAACATTAGCCATTATACACGACAGCAACATGAATATGACAGTTTAAATACTTGAAAACGGTGTTTTGTATGCTTTTGAATGCTTAAAACAGAAGTTTTATCTTGATTTCACCATCATTAGCTATTATACACGACAGCAACATTAATATGACAGTTTAAATACTTGAAAACGGTGTTTTGTATGCTTTTGAATTCTTAAAATAGCAGTTTTATATTGATTTCACCAACATTAGCCATTATACACGACAGCAACATGAATATGTCAGTTTAAATACTTGAAAACGGTGTTTTGTATGCTTTTGAATGTTTAAAACAGCTATTTTATCTTGCTTTCAACAACATTAGCCATTATACACGACAGCAACATGACTATGACAGTTTAAATACTTGAAAACAGCATTTTGTATGTTTTTGCAAGCTAAAAACAGCTATTTTATCTTGATTTTGCAATCATAAGCCATTACACAAGCCATATACATGAATATGACAGTTACAATATTTGAAAACGGTGTTTTGTATGCTGTTGAATGCTTAAAACAGCAGTTTTATCTTGATTTAACCAACATTGGCCATTATACACGACAGCAACATGGATATGACAGTTTAAATACTTGAAAACAGCATTTTGTATATTTTTGCAAGTTGAAAACAGCTATCTTATCTTATGACAGTTTAAATCCTTAAAAACGGTGTTTTGTATGCTTTTGAATGCTTAAAACAATAGTTTTATCTTGATTTCACCAACATTAGCCATTATACACGACAGCAACTTGAATATGACAGTTTAAATACTTAAAACGGTGTTTTGTATGCTTTTGAATGTTTAAAACAGCTATTTTATCTTGATTTTACCAACATTAACTATTATACACGACAGAAACAAGAATATGACAGTTTAAATACTTGAAAACGGTGGTTTGTATGCTTTTGAATGCTTAAAACAGAAGTTTTATCTTGATTTTACCAACATTAGCCATTATACACGACAGCAACATGAATATGACAGTTTAAATATTTGAAAACGGTGTTTTGTATGCTTTTGAATGCTTAAAACAGCAGTTTATCTTGATTTCACCAACATTAGCCTTTATAAATGACAGCAACATGAATATGACAGTTTAAATACTTAAAAACGGTGTTTTGTATGATTTTAAATGCTTAAAACAGCAGTTTTATCTTGATTTCACCAACATTAGCCATTATACACGACAGCAACATGAATATGACAGTTTAAATACTTGAAAACGATGTTTTGTATGCTTTTGAATGCTTAAAACAGTAGTTTTATCTTGATTTCACCAACATTTGCCATTATACACGACAGCAACATGAATATGACAGTTTAAATACTTAAAAACGGTGTTTTGTATGATTTTGAATGCTTAAAACAGCAGTTTTATCTTGATTTCACCAACATTAGCCATTATACACGACAGCAACATGAATATGACAGTTTAAATACTTGAAAACGGTGTTTTGTATGCTTTTGAATGCTTAAAACAGAAGTTTTATCTTGATTTTACCAACATTAGCCATTATACACGACAGCAACATGAATATGACAGTTTAAATATTTGAAAACGTTGTTTTGTATGCTTTTGAATGCTTAAAACAGCAGTTTATCTTGATTTCACCAACATTAGCCTTTATAAATGACAGCAACATGAATATGATAGTTTAAATACTTTAAAACGGCGTTTTGTATGCTTTTGAACGCTTAAAACAGCAGTTTTATCTTGATTTCACCAACATTAGACATTATACACGACAGCAACATGAATATGACAGTTTAAATACTTGTGAACAGTGTTTTGTATGCTTTTGAATGTTTAAAACAGCTATTTTATCTTGATTTCACCAACATTAGCCATTATACACGACAGCAACATGAATATGACAGTAAAATACTTGAAAACGGTGTTTTGTATGCTTTTGAATGCTTAAAACAGCAGTTTTATCTTGATTTCACCAACATTAGCCATTATACACGACAGCAACATGAATATGACAGTTTAAATACTTGAAAACGGTGTTTCGTATGCTTTTAAATGCTTAAAACAGCAGTTTTGTCTTGATTTCACCAACATTAACCATTATACACGACAGAAACATGAATATGACAGTTTAAATACTTGAAAACAGCATTTTGTATGTTTTTGCAAGCTGAAAACAGCTATTTAATCTTGATTTTGCAATCATAAGCCATTACACAAGACATATAAATGAATATGACTGTTTAAATACTTGAAAACCGTGTTTTGTATGCTTTTGAATGCTTAAAACAGAAGTTTTATCTTGATTTCACCAACATTAGCCATTATACACGACAGCAACATGAATATGACAGTTTAAATACTTGAAGACGGTGTTTTGTATGCTTTTGAATGCTTAAAAGGGCAGTTTTATCTTAATTTCACCAACATTAGCCATTATACAAGACAGCAACATGAATATGACAGTTAAAATACTTGAAAGCAGCTATTTGTATGTTTTTGCAAGCTAAAAACACCTATTTTATCTAGATTTTGCAAAGATAAGCCATTACAAACGACATATACAAGAATATGACAGTTTAAATACTTGAAAACGGTGTTTTGTGTGCTTTTGAATGCTTAAAACAGCAGTTTTATCTTGATTTCACCAACATTAGCCATTATACACGACAGCAACATGAATATGACAGTTTAAATACTTGAAAACGGTGTTTTGTATGCTTTTTAATGCTTAAAACAGCAGTTTTATCTTGATTTCACCAACATTTGCCACTATACACGACAGCAACATGAATATGACAGTTTAAATACTTAAAAACGGTGTTTTGTATGATTTTGAATGCTTAAAACAGCAGTTTTATCTTGATTTCACCAACATTAGCTATTATACACGACAGCAACATGAATATGACAGTTTAAATACTTGAAAACGGTGTTTTGTATGCTTTTGAATGCTTAAAACAGCAGTTTATCTTGATTTCACCAACATTAGCCTTTATAAATGACAGTAACATGAATATGATAGTTTAAATACTTGAAAACGGTGTTTTGTTTGCTTTTGAATGCTTAAAACAGCAGTTTTATCTTGAATTCACCAACATTAGCCATTATACACGACAGCAACATGAATATGATAATTTAAATACTTTAAAACGGTGTTTTGTATACTTTTGAACGCTTAAAACAGCAGTTTTATCTTGATTTCACCAACATTAGACATTATACACGACAGCAACATGAATATGACAGTTTAAATACTTGTGAACAGTGTTTTGTATGCTTTTGAATGTTTAAAACAGCTATTTTATCTTGATTTCACCAACATTAGCCATTATACACGACAGCAACATGAATATGACAGTTTAAATACTTGAAAACGGTGTTTCGTATGCTTTTAAATGCTTAAAACAGCAGTTTTGTCTTGATTTCACCAACATTAGCCATTATACAAGACAGCTGTTGTATATAAATAAAATATTAATTTAGATATAGTTGGGAACACTGTTTTGTAAAAATCATAATTGGAATTAACTTGTATGCTCGACAGAGCCAGCATCACGGTCAACGAGTGAGGTTTAAAATAAATGTCTTGTGTGAGTGAATTTAAATATATTTATTTATATATCCTGTATTCATCTTTTCCTAAACAAAATATAACATGGCGCAGTCGTTTCGTAAATATGAAATATAAATAAACAATTATTAATAAATAAACGAAACAAATTAAATTCTAAAAATAAAATATAAATACAATTGATTATAAGTTCGTCACGTGCTACAGGAAGATAACGTTACTTAAAAAATTTAAAAATGGCTAATAATTTAAAACCTCCATCGCATTTAAAATTAAATGGAAATTTAAGTGAAAATTGGTGCAAATTCAAACAAAACTTTGAAAATTTCATGACGGCATCAGATCTAGATGATGAATCAGATAAACGCAAAATAGCAATATTAATGAATGTAATTGGTGAAGAATCCATTGAGCTGCATAATACATTCACATATGTAAAAGCGGGAGATGAAAAAATATTTATTAAAGTATTGGAAGCGTTCGAGAATTATTGCAACCCGAAGAAGAATATTTTACACTCAAGGTTTCTGTTTTACAAAAGGAAACAACAAAATGGTGAAAGTTTTGACTCGTTCCTGACCGAAGTTAAAACATTAATTAAAGATTGTGAATTTCAAAATTCAGATGAACTACTAAGAGATAAAATCGTATTGTTCTCAAATGATCAAGAAACACAAGACAAAATAATTAAAATAGGAAATTTAACTTTACAAGAAGCCGTGAACCAATTTCGAGTAGCTGAAATTACCAGGAAGCAAATGAAAACAATACATTCCGGAGGAGAAGAATCTAGGCAGTACGTTGATGCAGCAACATGCAGTAATCCAGGTCTCAGGAAGCAGCATCAAATGGGAAGTAGCGTTCCTTACTCAAAAGGCAATTACAGTTATAATAATAATTTTAGTTTCAGAAAGATGAATCAAACCAGAGACAACAATGTAAAGGATAGGATGTTTAACAGACAGAACCAGCGTCAGGATATTAGATGTAAAAGTTGTGGAAACAATCACACGCATAGAGAATACTGTCCAGCCAAGGGAAAACAATGTACAAAATGCGGTAAATATAATCATTTTAGCAAGGTATGTTTTACTAAAATGAATAAAGTACATTTAACGAATGTTTGTAAAATCAAAAATGAATCAGACACTGATGAATATTATTGTGGTGCAATTGAAACCAAATCGAATTCACTTAGTTGGACTGAAAATTTAAAAGTTGAAAATTTAAATATTAAATTCAAATTGGATACTGGTTCCGATGTTAACATTATATCCTATGAAATATTTAATTGTATCAAAAAGTCTCTTAAAACTTTAAAGTTGCAAAATTGTACTATTACATTAGAAGCATATGGGGGAACAGCAATTAAAATTCTAGGATCTGTAAATTTAAACATGCAATTAGATGGCAAAAGCTATAATGAAAAATTTATTGTAACTGATTCAAGTTCAACAGCCATACTAGGTTTAAAAACTTGTATAAAATTAGGTTTAATTCAAAGAAATGTGAACATTGTTAACGCGATAAATTCAAAAGATGATATTTTGTTAAAATATCAAGATGTTTTTCAAGGAATAGGTTGTTTTCCGAAAAAATATTCAATTAAACTGAATGAAAATGTAGTTGCTAGTGCAAAGCCTCCTCACAGAATACCAATAAATTTAAGAAATAAAGTTAAAAATGAATTAGATCAACTTTGTAAGAAAGATATTATTGTTAAAACTGAAAATGTAAATGGTTGGATCAACAAATTAGTGATTGTAGAAAAACCAAATGGATCATTAAGGTTATGTCTTGATCCAAAAGAATTAAATAATGCAATTAAAAAGGAATATTTTACTATTCCAACATTGACTGATTTAACGTATAAACTCAAAGATGCTAAATATTTTTCTGTGTTAGACTTAAAAGATGGTTTCTGGCAAATTCAATTAGATGAATTTAGTCAAAATTTATGTACTTTTGCTACCATGTTTGGAACATATTCTTTTAAAAGGCTTCCGTTTGGTTTAACTATTTCAAGTGAAGTTTTTCAGAAATATAATACAGAAATTTTTGCTGATATTGAAAATGTATTTATTTATATAGATGACATACTAATTTATGGAAAAACCTCTGAAGAGCATGATCAAACTTTAAACAAAATTTTGGAAAGAGCACGTAAATATAATATTAAATTTAACAAATCAAAATTTCAATATAAAATAGAGGAAGTAAAATATTTAGGTCATATATTTAAACAAGGAACAGTAGAACCTGACAAAGATCGTATTCAAGCTATTGTTGAATATGATGTTCCAAAAAGTAAAAAAGAAATTCAGAGATTTTTGGGTCTAATAAATTATTTAAGAAATTTCATTCCAAATTTAGCAGAAAATTCTAAACCATTACGTGACTTAATAAAGAAAAATGTCGATTTTGTTTGGATTGAAAATGTTCATAACAAATGTTTCAATTTACTCAAAGAAAGTATTGTTAATGCTCCTATATTACAAAATTTTGATAATAGCAAAGAAATAGTAATACAAACTGACAGCAGTCAATTTGGCATAGGTTGTGTATTGTTACAAGAAAATAAACCAGTTTGTTATGCATCAAAAAGCTTATCTGAAGCTGAAATTAATTATGGTCAAATAGAAAAAGAATTTTTGGCAGTGTTATTTGCTTGTAAAAAATTTCATACTTATATTTATGGTAGAAAATGCACAATACAAACTGATCATTTACCTTTAATAACATTGATGAAAAAAGATATTCATAAAATAAACTCTGTAAGATTACAAAGAATCAAATTAAAATTAGCTAAATATGACATTAATTTAATTTTCATACCAGGAAAAAATATGTTTGTTGCAGATGCACTAAGTAGAGCATGTTCAAAAGCTTGCAGTAAAGATACTGATTCATGTCTAAATGAAGTTGTACACACTATAAATATGAGCGACGCAATAAAAACAGAATTTCAAAATGAAACTAAAAAAGATTATATTTTAAGCAAATTAATAGAACTTTTTCAAAATGGTTGGCCGGACCAAAAATCTAAAGTAGAAGACTCTATAAAATTGTACTATAAATTTCGAAATAATATATTTCTTGAAAATGATTTATTATTTTTTGACGATAGAATAATTGTTCCACTAAATCTTCGTAAGAAAATACTAAACATGTTACATGAATCACACTTTGGCATAACTAAAACAGTAAAAAGAGCAAAATCTTTATTTTATTGGCCTAATATGCAAAAGGACATTGAAGATGAAATTTTTAAATGCCGAATTTGTGAAAAATTTAGATCAAAAAATGTAAAAGAACCGATGATAATGCAAGAAATTCCAGAACTGCCATTTCAAAAAGTAGCTTGTGATATATTACAATATGGTAATTCAGACTATCTTGTATTAGTGGATTACTTTTCAAAATGGATTGAATTAATCAAATTAAAAAATAAAACGTCTTTTGAAATAATTAATGTATTAAAAACAATTTTTTCAACTCATGGCATACCAGTAACTTTAGTGGCTGATAATAATCCTTTTAATTCGATGGAATTTAATTTATTTTGTAAATCTTGGAATTTCCAAATTGTATCATCAAGTCCATATTATCCAAGAAGCAATGGTCTTGCGGAAAAAGGGGTAGGGATTTGTAAACAGATGCTTAAAAAATCTATTGAAGGTGGAATAGACGTAGATTTAATGTTGTTAGAATATCGTAATACACCAGTGGTTGGTACAAATTATTCACCTGCTCAAATCTTGTTAAGTAGAAGAACAAAAACCAAACTACCCATTCATCAAAATCTGTTAAAACCTAAAGTTGTGCATAATTTCAAAGAAATTTTAAATGGAAAATGTAAAAGTAATAAGTTGTACTATGATAGGAATTGTAAAACTCGCAAGAATAAATTTTGTAAAAATCAAAATGTTGTATTTAGAGATGGTAAAATTTGGAAACCTGCTAAAATTATTAATAAACATAAATCTCCAAGATCATTTATAATTCAAGATGAAAATAATCGATTAAAAAGGCGTAATACTATCGATTTAAGAGAATCGTTCCACGTACCAAAATTTAAATATAATGATCTAGATCTAGACACCACTGTTCAAAAAGCAAATAATGTTGTACAACCATCATCCTCAAGTTCAGAATTTTATGTCACTAGATCAGGAAGAATTTCCAAACCCCCCAATAAATTAATGTACCATAATTAGTTAATTAAGAAGGTAAAACCATCGTAAATTTATTTTGTATTTTCATTGGTTAGTATATAAGGATAGCTTTAAGTATTTTTTAAATGTTTATCTGAAAAGGGAGATGTTGTATATAAATAAAATATTAATTTAGATATAGTTGGGAACACTGTTTTGTAAAAATCATAATTGGAATTAACTTGTATGCTCGACAGAGCCAGCATCACGGTCAACGAGTGAGGTTTAAAATAAATGTCTTGTGTGAGTGAATTTAAATATATTTATTTATATATCCTGTATTCATCTTTTCCTAAACAAAATATAACAACAGCAACATGAATATGACAGTTAAAATACTTGAAAGCAGCTATTTGTATGTTTTTGCAAGCTGAAAACACCTATTTTATCTAGATTTTGCAAAGATAAGCCATTACAAACGACATATACAAGAATATGACAGTTTAAATACTTGAAAACGGTGTTTTGTGTGCTTTTGAATGCTTAAAACAGCAGTTTTATCTTGATTTCACCAACATTAGCCATTATACACGACAGCAACATGAATATGACAGTTTAAATACTTAAAAACGGTGTTTTGTATGATTTTGAATGCTTAAAACAGCAGTTTTATCTTGATTTCACCAACATTAGCCATTATACACGACAGCAACATGAATATGACAGTTTAAATACTTGAAAACGGTGTTTTGTATGCTTTTGAATGCTTAAAACAGCAGTTTATCTTGATTTCACCAACATTAGCCTTTATAAATGACAGTAACATGAATATGACAGTTTAAATACTTGAAAACGGTGTTTTGTATGCTTTTGAATGCTTAAAACAGCAGTTTTATCTTGATTTCACCAACATTTGCCATTATACACGACAGCAACATGAATATGACAGTTTAAATACTTAAAAACGGTGTTTTGTATGATTTTGAATGCTTAAAACAGCAGTTTTATCTTGATTTCACCAACATTAGCCATTATACACGACAGCAACATGAATATGACAGTTTAAATACTTGAGAACAGTGTTTTGTATGCTTTTGAATGTTTAAAACAGCAGTTTTATCTTGATTTCACCAACATTAGCCATTATACACGACAGCAACATGAATATAACAGTTTAAATACTTGAAAACAGCATTTTGTATGTTTTTGCAAGCTGAAAACAGCTACTTTATCTTGATTTTGCAAACATAGGCCATTACACACGACATATACATGAATATGACAGTTTAAATACTTGAAAACGGTGATTTGTATGCTTTTGAATGCTTAAAACTGCAGTTTTATCTTGATATCACCAACATTATCCATTATACACGATAGCAACATGAATATGACAGTTTAAATACTTAAAAATGGTGTTTTGTATGCTTTTGAATGCTTAAAACAGCAGTTTTATCTTGATTTCACCAACATTAGCCATTATACACGACAGCAACATGAACATGACAGTTTAACCCTTAAGTACCATGGCAGGGTCAAATTTGACCCCAACGAATTTCAGTTCGTAGTTTCTCTATCTAAAAACAGATGGCAGAGTGCGTGCGTCCATGTATTCCTCGGATTAAGTGTACTGTACAGTCATGGCCTATTTATCTCAGTCTGCGTGTTACCAGTCTAGCTAACGGTCGCAAGAAATAAAATGCAGGGTCAAATTTGACCCTGCCATGTTTTAAGTGTTTGTAAATTAGCAAGTGCAAGTTTATAATAATGGCAGCTGCTAATAAATCTACAAGAGCTTTATCTGAGCAAGAACTGGAAAATATGGCTCAAGAGGTTATGGACAAGGGATTGGAGACAGATTGCAGTTTCTCGGACTGTACTAGTGAGCATAGCGAGCATAACAGTATTTCGGAAGAGGAATATAATAGTGAAAATGAAAGTATGGAAATAGAGACGGAGGAAGAGGACGAAGAATCACATAGTACAAACTATTTATACGGGAAAAACAGATTCAAATGGGCTAAAATCGCACCTGCACCTTCTCGGACACGCGCTAAAAATATAATAACTCATTTACCAGGAGTCATAGGAGAAGCAAGAACAAAAAATCCAAGCAAACCGATTCAAGCTTGGGAATGTTTTATTGACGAAGACATTCTAAATATAATGATTGACAAAACCAATGAAAAAATCACGGAAATGGCAGAAAAGTATAATTTTCATAACCTTTCCTGCCAATACAACAACCATGTGGACAGGATTGAAATGAAGGCCTTTCTGGGGCTCCTATATCTAGCAGGAGTTTTTAAATCAAACCACGAAGACTTAAAATCATTGTTTTCACGAGATGGTACTGGACGTGACATTTTTAGAGCTACGATGTCCATGAACCGATTTAACTTTTTACTTTGCGCTCTAAGATTTGACGATAGAGATCGAAGACAAGAGAAGATAGAAAATGGTGATAAACTGGCTGCCATATCTGAAATTTTTAACATCTTTATTACCAACTGCCAATCAAATTATAGTTGCGGGGAATATGTCACTATAGATGAGATGCTCATTGCTTTTCGAGGAAGATGTAAGTTTCGTATGTACCTCAAAAATAAACCTGACAAATACGGACTAAAAATGCAGTGCCTATGTGATGCAAAAACTCATTATCTTGCCAATGCATTTATATATACCGGCAAAAATTCCAATAGAGATAATCCAAGGAAGCTATCAATTCCTACGCTGGACGTTCTTTCTCTTGTTCCGCCAATAATAAACACCAATCGAAATATTACTGCTGATAATTGGTTCACATCTATGGAGCTGGTATCAGAGCTAAATAAATATAATTTAACATATGTTGGAACTATGAAAAAAAACAAACGTGAAATTCCATCTCAGTTTTTGCCACATAAGGACCGACCAGCTAATAGTTCTTTATTTGGATTTGGTAAAGGTACTACTTTGGTTTCATATGTGCCAAAAAAGAGTCGTGCAGTTATATTAGTTTCTTCCATGCATCATACAGACTCTATTATCGATAATAATAAACCAGAAATCATCGAATTCTATAACTCGACTAAAAGTGGAGTTGATTCGCTTGACCAGAAATGTGCCTGCTATAAAGTTGGTAGACGGACAAGACGTTGGCCCCAAGCAATATGGTTTCGCATTATGGATATTGCGGGTGTAAATTCCAATGTTATTTTCAACGGTTTGGTTGAAAATAAATGTATGGATAGACGACCTTTTCTGACTTCCCTAGGGCGTGACCTTATTCAAGAACATCTATTGCGTAGAAGAGTACAAAGATATATTCCAAGGGAACTTCGAAGTGTGATATGTAGGATTTCTGGAGTGTCAGAAAGTTCTCAAGTTCAACCTGATAATAAAAAAGGTACCAAAAGAGGAAGATGTCATATATGTCCCTATTCCCAAAAGAAGGAGAGCCTATTATGTAACAGTTGTCAGCAGTTTTGCTGCAAAATTCATGCAAGTGTACGCACAATGTGCAACATATGTGAAGAATCGGATAACTAGAAATGTACTTGTCATTTTGTGGTGTAATTAATTTTATTTTTTGTTTTTGCCTTAGGGATCATCTTTGAAGTCATGAATTGCCAAATTGACATAAAAGAAAACAAAAACTTTATTTTTGTAATTTAAATTTAGTATTACAATCAATATGGTCTGTATTTACATTTTTTACAATTACCGGTTTTCGTAAATAAAATATTATATTTTTCACCTATTTTTGTGTTTATATAACTCCTAAATCTTCATTTTACGCATACATTCCACAAAAGAATTTTTAAATAAAGTAATTGCCTATAAACAATAGGGGTCAAATTTGACCCTGCCATGCTCTGAGTGTTACAGTTTTGAGCCATGGTACTTAAGGGTTAAATACTTGAAAGCGGTATTTTGTATGCTTTTGAATGCTTAAAACAGCAGGTTTATCTTAATTTTACCAATATTAGCCATTATACATGACAACAACATGAATATGACAGTTTAAATACTTAAAAACGGTGTTTTGTATGCTTTTGAATGCTTAAAACAGCAGTTTTATCATGATTTCACCAACATTAGACATTATACACGACAGCAAGATGAATATAACAGTTTAAATTCTTGAAAACAGTAATTTGTAGGTTTTTGCAACTGAACACAGTTATTTTATCTTGATTTTGCAAACATAAGCCATTACACACGACATATACATGAATATTACATTTTAAATTCTTGAAAATGGTGTTCTGTATGCTTTTGAACGCTTAAAACAGCAGTTTTATCTTGATTTCACCAACATTAGCCATTATACACGACAGCAATATGAATATGACAGTTTAAATAATTGAAAACAGCATTTTTATGTTTTTGCAAGCTGAAAACAGCTATTTTAACTAGATTTTGCAAACATAAGCCATTACACACGACATAAACATGAATTTGACAGTTTAAATATTAATAAACGGTGTTTTTTATGCTTTTGAATGCCTAAAACAGCAGTTTTATCTTATTTTCACCAACATTAGCCATTATACACGACAGCAACATGAATATGACAGTTTAAATACTTGAAAACGGTGTTTTTTATGCTTTTGAATGCTTAAAACAGCAGTTTTATCTTGATTTCACCAATATTAGCCATTATACACGACAGCAAAATGAATATGACAGTTTAAATACTTGAAAACGGTGTTTTGTATGCTTTTGAATGCTTAAAACAGCAGTTTTATCATGATTTCACCAACATTAGACATTATACACGACAGCAAGATGAATATAACAGTTTAAATTCTTGAAAACAGTATTTTGTAGGTTTTTGCAACTGAACACAGTTATTTTATCTTGATTTTGCAAACATAAGCCATTACACACGACATATACATGAATATTACAGTTTAAATTCTTGAAAATGGTGTTCTGTATGCTTTTGAACGCTTAAAACAGCAGTTTTATCTTGATTTCACCAACATTAGCCATTATACACGACAGCAATATGAATATGACAGTTTAAATAATTGAAAACAGCATTTTGTATGTTTTTGCAAACTGAAAACAGCTATTTTATCTTGATTTTGCAAACATAAGCAATTACACACGACATATACATGAATATGACAGTTTAAATACTTGAAAACGGTGTTTTGTATGCTTTTGAATGCTTAAAACAGCAGTTTTATCCTGATTTCATCAACATTAACCATTATACACGACAGCAACATAAATATGACAGTTTATATACTTGAAAACAGCATTTTGTATATTTTGCAAGCTGAAAACAGCTATTTTATCTTGATTTTGCAAACATAAGCCATTACACACGACATATACATTAATATGACAGTTTAAATACTTAAAAACGGTGTTTTGTATGCTTTTGAATGCTTAAAACAGCAGTTTTATCATGATTTCACCAACATTAGACATTATACACGACAGCAAGATGAATATAACAGTTTAAATTCTTGAAAACAGTATTTTGTAGGTTTTTGCAACTGAATACAGTTATTTTATCTTAATTTTGCAAACATAAGCCATTAAACACGACATATACATGAAAATTACAGTTTAAATTCTTGAAAATGGTGTTCTGTATGCTTTTGAACGCTTAAAACAGCAGTTTTATCTTGATTTAACCAACATTAGCTATTATACAAGACAGCAAAATGAATATGACAGTTTAAATACTTGAAAGCAGCATTTTGTATGATTTTGCAAGCTGAAAACAGCTATTTTATCTTGATTTTGCAAACATAAGTCATTACACACGACATAAACATGAATATGACAGTTTAAATACCTAAAAACGGTGTTTTGTATGCTTTTGAATGCCTAAAACAGCTGTTTTATCTTGATTTCACCAACATTAACTTGAAAACGGTGTTTTGTATGCTTTTGAATGCTTAAAACAGCAGGTTTATCTTAATTTTACCAATATTAGCCATTATACATGACAACAACATGAATATGACAGTTTAAATTTTTAAAAACGGTGTTTTGTATGCTTTTGAATGCTTAAAACAGCAGTTTTATCTTGATTTCACCAACATTAGCCATTATACACGACAGCAACAAAAATATGACAGTTTAAATACTAGAAAATGGTGTTTTGTATGCTTTTGAATGCTTAAAGCAGCAGTTTTATCTTAATTTCACCAACATTAGCCATTATACACGACAGCAACATGAATATGACAATTCAAATACTTTAAAACGGTGTTTTGTATGCTTTTGAATGCTTAAAACAGCAGTTTTATCATGATTTCACCAACATTAGACATTATACACGACAGCAAGATGAATATAACAGTTTAAATTCTTGAAAACAGTATTTTGTAGGTTTTTGCAACTGAACACAGTTATTTTATCTTGATTTTGCAAACATAAGCCATTACACACGACATATACATGAATATTACAGTTTAAATTCTTGAAAATGGTGTTCTGTATGCTTTTGAACGCTAAAACAGCAGTTTTATCTTGATTTCACCAACATTAGCCATTATACACGACAGCAATATGAATATGACAGTTTAAATAATTGAAAACAGCATTTTGTATGTTTTTGCAAGCTGAAAACAGCTATTTTATCTTGATTTTGCAAACATAAGCAATTACACACGACATATAAATGAATATGACAGTTTAAATACTTGAAAACGGTGTTTTGTATGCTTTTGAATGCTTAAAACAGCAGTTTTATCCTGATTTCATCAACATTAACCATTATACACGACAGCAACATGAATATGACAGTTTATATACTTGTAAACAGCATTTTGTATGTTTTTGCAAGCTGAAAACAGCTATTTTATCTTGATTTTGCAAACATAAGCCATTACACATGACATAAACATGAATATGACAACTTAAATACTTTAAAACGGTGTTTTGTATACTTTTGAATGCCTAAAACGGCAGTTTTATCTTGATTTCACCAACATTAGCCATTATACACGACAGCAACATGAATATGATAGTTTAAATAATTGAAAACAGCATTTTGTATGTTTTTGCAAGCTGAAAACAGCTATTTTATCTTGATTTTGCAAACATAAGCCATTACACACGACATATACATGAATATGACAGTTTAAATACTTGAAAACCGTGTTTTGTATGCTTTTGAGTATTTAAAACAGCAGTTTTATCTTAATTTCACCAACATTAGCCATTATACATGACAGCAACATGAATATGACAGTTTAAATAATTGAAAACGGTGTTTTGTATGCTTTTAAATGCTTAAAACAGCAGTTTTATATTGATTTCACAAACATTATCCATTATACACGACAGCAACATAAATATGACAGTTTAAATACTTGAAAACAGCATTTTGTATGTTTTTGCAAGCTGAAAACAGCTACTTTATCTTGATTTTGCAAACATAGGCCATTACACACGACATATACATGAATATGACAGTTTAAATACTTAAAAACGGTGTTTTGTATGCTTTTGAATGCTTAAAACAGCAGTTTTATCTTGATTTCACCAACATTAGCCATTATACACGACAGCAACATGAATATGACAGTAAAAATACTTGAAAGCAGCATTTTGTATGTTTTTGCAAGCTGAAAACAGCTATTTTATGAATATGACAGTTTAAATACTTGAAAACAGCATTTTGTATGTTTTTGCAAGCTGAAAGCACCTATTTTATCTTGATTTTGCAAACATAAGCCATTACAAACGACATGATTATGACAGTTTAAAAACTTGAAAACGGTGTTTTGTGTGCTTTTGAATGCTTATAACAGCAGTTTTATCTTGATTTCACCATTATTAGCCATTATACACGACAGCAACATGAATATGACAGTTTAAATACTTGAAAACGGTATTTTGTATGCTTTTGAATGCTTAAAACAGAAGTTTTATCTCGATTTCACAAACATTAGCCATTATACACGACAGCAACATAAATATGACAGTTTAAATACTTGAAAACAGCATTTTGTATGTTTTTGCAAGCTGAAAACTGCTACTTTATTTTGATTTTACTAACATTAGCCATTATACACGACAGCAACATGAATATGACAGTTTAAATACTTGAAAACGGTGTTTTGTATGCTTTTGAATGCTTAAAACAGAAGTTTTATCTTGATTTCACCAACATTAGCCATTATACACGACAGCAACATGAATATGACAGTAAAAATACTTGAAAGCAGCATTTTGTATGTTTTTGCAAGCTGAAAACAGCTATTTTATCTTGATTATACCAACATTAGCCATTATACACAACAGCAACATGAATATGACAGTTTAAATACTTGAAAACGGTATTTTGTATGCTTTTGAATGCTTAAAACAGAAGCTTTATCTTGATTTCACCAAAATTAGCCATTATACACGACAGCAACATGAATATGACAGTTTAAATACTTGAAAACGGTGTTTTGTATGCTTTTAAATGCTTAAATCAGCAGTTTATCTTGATTTCACCAACATTAGCCTTTATAAATGACAGCAACATGAATATGACAGTTTAAATACTTGAAAACGGTGTTTTGTATGCTTTTTAATGTTTGAAACAGCAGTTTTATCTTGATTTCACCAACATTAGCCATTATAGACGACAGCAACATGAATATGACAGTTTAAATACTTGAAAACATCATTTTGTATGTTTTTGCAAGCTGAAACCAGCTATTTTATCTTGATTTTGCAAACATAAGTCATTACACACGACATATACATAAATATGACTGTTTAAATACTTGAAAATGGCGTTTTGTGTGCTTTTGCATGCTTAAAACAGCAATTTTATCTTGATTTCACCAACATTTGCCATTATACACGACAGAAACATGAATGTGACAGTTTAAATACTTGAAAACAGCATTTTGTATGTTTTTGCAAGCTGAGAACAGCTATTTTATCTTGATTTTGCAAACATAAGCCATTACACATGACATTAACATGAATATGACAGTTTAAATACTTGAAAACAGCATTTTGTATGTTTTTGCAAGCTTAAAACACCTATTTCATCTTGATTTTGCAAACATAAGCCATTACAAACGACATATACATGAATATGACAGTTTAAATACTTGAAAACGGTGTTTTGTGTGCTTTTGAATGCTTAAAACAGAAGTTTTATCTTGATTTCACCAACATTAGCCATTATACACGACAGCAACATGAATATGACAAATTAAATACTTGAAAACGGTGTTTTGTATGCTTTTGAATGCTTAAAACAGTAGTTTTATCTTGATTTTACCAACATTAGCCATTTTACACGACAGCAACATGAATATGACATTTTGTAGATGAATTGATCCAGTTCAGTCTGCATTATTTAAATTAAAATTTGAGGAAGGAAAGCAGGCTAGTTGTAATTAGATTACTATTCTATTTGTCAAATAGAATAGTAATCTAATTACAACCAGCCTGCTTTCCTTCCTCAAATTTTAATTTATGAATATGACAGTTTAAATACTTGAAAACAGCATTTTGTATGTTTTTGCAAGCTGAAAACAGCTATTTTATCTTGATTTTACCAACATTAGCCATTATACACGACAGCAACATGAATATGACAGTTTATATACTTGAAAACGGTGTTTTGTATGCTTTTGAATGCTTAAAACAGAAGTTTTATCTTGATTTCACCAACATTAGCTATTATACACGACAGCAACATAAATATGACAGTTTAAATACTTGAAAACGGTGTTTTGTATGCTTTTGAATGCTTAAAACAGCAGTTTTATCTTGATTTCACCAACATTAGCCATTATACACGACAGCAACATGAATATGACAGTTTAAATACTTGAAAACGGTGTTTTGTATGCTTTTGAATGCTTAATACAGCAGTTTTATCTTGGTTTCACCAACATTAGCCATTATACACGACAGCAACATGAATATGACAGTTTTAATACTTGAGAACAGTGTTTTGTATGATTTTGAATGTTTAAAACAGCTATTTTATCTTGCTTTCAACAACATTAGCCATTATACACGACAGCAACATGACTATGACAGTTTAAATACTTGAAAACAGCATTTTGTATGTTTTTGCAAGCTAAAAACAGCTATTTTATCTTGATTTTGCAATCATAAGCCATTACACAAGCCATATACATGAATATGACAGTTACAATATTTGAAAACGGTGTTTTGTATGCTTTTGAATTCTTAAAACAGCAGTTTTATCTTGATTTCACCAACATTGGCCATAATACACGACAGCAACATGAATATGACAGTTTAAATACTTGAAAACGGTGTTTTGTATGCTTTTAAATGCTTAAAACAGCAGTTTTATATTGATTTCACAAACATTATCCATTATACACGACAACAACATAAATATGACAGTTTAAATACTTGAAAACAGCATTTTGTATGTTTTTGCAAGCTGAAAACAGCTACTTTATCTTGATTTTGCAAACATAGGCCATTACACACGATATATACATGAATATGACAGTTTAAATACTTAAAAACGGTGTTTTGTATGCTTTTGAATGCTTAAAACAGCAGTTTTATCTTGATTTCACCAACATTAGCCATTATACACGACAGCAACATGAATATGACAGTAAAAATACTTGAAAGCAGCATTTTGTATGTTTTTGCAAGCTGAAAACTGCTACTTTATTTTGATTTTACTAACATTAACCATTATACACGACAGCAACATGAATATGACAGTTTAAATACTTGAAAACGGTGTTTTGTATGCTTTTGAATGCTTAAAACAGAAGTTTTATCTTGATTTCACCAACATTAGCCATTATACACGACAGCAACATGAATATGACAGTAAAAATACTTGAAAGCAGCATTTTGTATGTTTTTGCAAGCTGAAAACAGCTATTTTATCTTGATTATACCAACATTAGCCATTATACACAACAGCAACATGAATATGACAGTTTAAATACTTGAAAACGGTATTTTGTATGCTTTTGAATGCTTAAAACAGAAGCTTTATCTTGATTTCACCAAAATTAGCCATTATACACGACAGCAACATGAATATGACAGTTTAAATACTTGAAAACGGTGTTTTGTATGCTTTTGAATGCTTAAAACAGAAGTTTTATCTTGATTTCACCAACAATAGCCTTTATAAATGACAGCAACATGAATATGACAGTTTAAATACTTGAAAACGGTGTTTTGTATGCTTTTGAATGCTTAAATCAGCAGTTTATCTTGATTTCACCAACATTAGCCTTTATAAATGACAGCAACATGAATATGACAGTTTAAATACTTGAAAACGGTGTTTTGTATGCTTTTTAATGTTTAAAACAGCAGTTTTATCTTGATTTCACCAACATTAGCCATTATAGACGACAGCAACATGAATATGATAGTTTAAATACTTGGAAACGGTGTTTTGTATGCTTTTAAATGCTAAAAACAGCAGTTTTATCTTGATTTTACAAACATTAGCCATTATAAACGACAGTAACATGAATATGACAGTTTAAATACTTGAAAACATCATTTTGTATGTTTTTGCAAGCTGAAACCAGCTATTTTATCTTGATTTTGCAAACATAAGTCATTACACACGACATATACATAAATATGACTGTTTAAATACTTGAAAACGGCGTTTTGTGTGCTTTTGCATGCTTAAAACAGCAATTTTATCTTGATTTCACCAACATTTGCCATTATACACGACAGAAACATGAATGTGACAGTTTAAATACTTGAAAACAGCATTTTGTATGTTTTTGCAAGCTGAGAACAGCTATTTTATCTTGATTTTGCAAACATAAGCCATTACACATGACATTAACATGAATATGACAGTTTAAATACTTGAAAACAGCATTTTGTATGTTTTTGCAAGCTTAAAACACCTATTTCATCTTGATTTTGCAAACATAAGCCATTACAAACGACATATACATGAATATGACAGTTTAAATACTTGAAAACGGTGTTTTGTGTGCTTTTGAATGCTTAAAACAGAAGTTTTATCTTGATTTCACCAACATTAGCCATTATACACGACAGCAACATGAATATGACAAATTAAATACTTGAAAACGGTGTTTTGTATGCTTTTGAATGCTTAAAACAGTAGTTTTATCTTGATTTTACCAACATTAGCCATTTTACACGACAGCAACATGAATATGACATTTTGTAGATGAATTGATCCAGTTCAGTCTGCATTATTTAAATTAAAATTTGAGGAAGGAAAGCAGGCTAGTTGTAATTAGATTACTATTCTATTTGTCAAATAGAATAGTAATCTAATTACAACCAGCCTGCTTTCCTTCCTCAAATTTTAATTTATGAATATGACAGTTTAAATACTTGAAAACAGCATTTTGTATGTTTTTGCAAGCTGAAAACAGCTATTTTATCTTGATTTTACCAACATTAGCCATTATACACGACAGCAACATGAATATGACAGTTTATATACTTGAAAACGGTGTTTTGTATGCTTTTGAATGCTTAAAACAGAAGTTTTATCTTGATTTCACCAACATTAGCTATTATACACGACAGCAACATAAATATGACAGTTTAAATACTTGAAAACGGTGTTTTGTATGCTTTTGAATGCTTAAAACAGCAGTTTTATCTTGATTTCACCAACATTAGCCATTATACACGACAGCAACATGAATATGACAGTTTAAATACTTGAAAACGGTGTTTTGTATGCTTTTGAATGCTTAATACAGCAGTTTTATCTTGATTTCACCAACATTAGCCATTATACACGACAGCAACATGAATATGACAGTTTTAATACTTGAGAACAGTGTTTTGTATGATTTTGAATGTTTAAAACAGCTATTTTATCTTGCTTTCAACAACATTAGCCATTATACACGACAGCAACATGACTATGACAGTTTAAATACTTGAAAACAGCATTTTGTATGTTTTTGCAAGCTAAAAACAGCTATTTTATCTTGATTTTGCAATCATAAGCCATTACACAAGCCATATACATGAATATGACAGTTACAATATTTGAAAACGGTGTTTTGTATGCTTTTGAATTCTTAAAACAGCAGTTTTATCTTGATTTCACCAACATTGGCCATAATACACGACAGCAACATGAATATGACAGTTTAAATACTTGAAAACGGTGTTTTGTATGCTTTTAAATGCTTAAAACAGCAGTTTTATATTGATTTCACAAACATTATCCATTATACACGACAACAACATAAATATGACAGTTTAAATACTTGAAAACAGCATTTTGTATGTTTTTGCAAGCTGAAAACAGCTACTTTATCTTGATTTTGCAAACATAGGCCATTACACACGATATATACATGAATATGACAGTTTAAATACTTAAAAACGGTGTTTTGTATGCTTTTGAATGCTTAAAACAGCAGTTTTATCTTGATTTCACCAACATTAGCCATTATACACGACAGCAACATGAATATGACAGTAAAAATACTTGAAAGCAGCATTTTGTATGTTTTTGCAAGCTGAAAACAGCTATTTTATGAATATGACAGTTTAAATACTTGAAAACAGCATTTTGTATGTTTTTGCAAGCTGAAAGCACCTATTTTATCTTCATTTTGCAAACATAAGCCATTACAAACGACATGATTATGACAGTTTAAAAACTTGAAAACGGTGTTTTGTGTGCTTTTGAATGCTTATAACAGCAGTTTTATCTTGATTTCACCATTATTAGCCATTATACACGACAGCAACATGAATATGACAGTTTAAATACTTGAAAACGGTATTTTGTATGCTTTTGAATGCTTAAAACAGAAGTTTTATCTCGATTTCACAAACATTAGCCATTATACACGACAGCAACATAAATAGGACAGTTTAAATACTTGAAAACAGCATTTTGTATGTTTTTGCAAGCTGAAAACTGCTACTTTATTTTGATTTTACTAACATTAGCCATTATACACGACAGCAACATGAATATGACAGTTTAAATACTTGAAAACGGTGTTTTGTATGCTTTTGAATGCTTAAAACAGAAGTTTTATCTTGATTTCACCAACATTAGCCATTATACACGAGAGCAACATGAATATGACAGTAAAAATACTTGAAAGCAGCATTTTGTATGTTTTTGCAAGCTGAAAACAGCTATTTTATCTTGATTATACCAACATTAGCCATTATACACAACAGCAACATGAATATGACAGTTTAAATACTTGAAAACGGTATTTTGTATGCTTTTGAATGCTTAAAACAGAAGCTTTATCTTGATTTCACCAAAATTAGCCATTATACACGACAGCAACATGAATATGACAGTTTATATACTTGAAAACGGTGTTTTGTATGCTTTTGAATGCTTAAAACAGAAGTTTTATCTTGATTTCACCAACATTAGCTATTATACACGACAGCAACATAAATATGACAGTTTAAATACTTGAAAACGGTGTTTTGTATGCTTTTGAATGCTTAAAACAGCAGTTTTATCTTGATTTCACCAACATTAGCCATTATACACGACAGCAACATGAATATGACAGTTTAAATACTTGAAAACGGTGTTTTGTATGCTTTTGAATGCTTAATACAGCAGTTTTATCTTGATTTCACCAACATTAGCCATTATACACGACAGCAACATGAATATGACAGTTTTAATACTTGAGAACAGTGTTTTGTATGATTTTGAATGTTTAAAACAGCTATTTTATCTTGCTTTCAACAACATTAGCCATTATACACGACAGCAACATGACTATGACAGTTTAAATACTTGAAAACAGCATTTTGTATGTTTTTGCAAGCTAAAAACAGCTATTTTATCTTGATTTTGCAATCATAAGCCATTACACAAGCCATATACATGAATATGACAGTTACAATATTTGAAAACGGTGTTTTGTATGCTTTTGAATTCTTAAAACAGCAGTTTTATCTTGATTTCACCAACATTGGCCATAATACACGACAGCAACATGAATATGACAGTTTAAATACTTGAAAACGGTGTTTTGTATGCTTTTAAATGCTTAAAACAGCAGTTTTATATTGATTTCACAAACATTATCCATTATACACGACAACAACATAAATATGACAGTTTAAATACTTGAAAACAGCATTTTGTATGTTTTTGCAAGCTGAAAACAGCTACTTTATCTTGATTTTGCAAACATAGGCCATTACACACGATATATACATGAATATGACAGTTTAAATACTTAAAAACGGTGTTTTGTATGCTTTTGAATGCTTAAAACAGCAGTTTTATCTTGATTTCACCAACATTAGCCATTATACACGACAGCAACATGAATATGACAGTAAAAATACTTGAAAGCAGCATTTTGTATGTTTTTGCAAGCTGAAAACAGCTATTTTATGAATATGACAGTTTAAATACTTGAAAACAGCATTTTGTATGTTTTTGCAAGCTGAAAGCACCTATTTTATCTTCATTTTGCAAACATAAGCCATTACAAACGACATGATTATGACAGTTTAAAAACTTGAAAACGGTGTTTTGTGTGCTTTTGAATGCTTATAACAGCAGTTTTATCTTGATTTCACCATTATTAGCCATTATACACGACAGCAACATGAATATGACAGTTTAAATACTTGAAAACGGTATTTTGTATGCTTTTGAATGCTTAAAACAGAAGTTTTATCTCGATTTCACAAACATTAGCCATTATACACGACAGCAACATAAATAGGACAGTTTAAATACTTGAAAACAGCATTTTGTATGTTTTTGCAAGCTGAAAACTGCTACTTTATTTTGATTTTACTAACATTAGCCATTATACACGACAGCAACATGAATATGACAGTTTAAATACTTGAAAACGGTGTTTTGTATGCTTTTGAATGCTTAAAACAGAAGTTTTATCTTGATTTCACCAACATTAGCCATTATACACGAGAGCAACATGAATATGACAGTAAAAATACTTGAAAGCAGCATTTTGTATGTTTTTGCAAGCTGAAAACAGCTATTTTATCTTGATTATACCAACATTAGCCATTATACACAACAGCAACATGAATATGACAGTTTAAATACTTGAAAACGGTATTTTGTATGCTTTTGAATGCTTAAAACAGAAGCTTTATCTTGATTTCACCAAAATTAGCCATTATACACGACAGCAACATGAATATGACAGTTTAAATACTTGAAAACGGTGTTTTGTATGCTTTTGAATGCTTAAAACAGAAGTTTTATCTTGATTTCACCAACATTAGCCTTTATAAATGACAGCAACATGAATATGACAGTTTAAATACTTGAAAACGGTGTTTTGTATGCTTTTGAATGCTTAAATCAGCAGTTTATCTTGATTTCACCAACATTAGCCTTTATAAATGACAGCAACATGAATATGACAGTTTAAATACTTGAAAACGGTGTTTTGTATGCTTTTTAATGTTTAAAACAGCAGTTTTATCTTGATTTCACCAACATTAGCCATTATAGACGACAGCAACATGAATATGATAGTTTAAATACTTGGAAACGGTGTTTTGTATGCTTTTAAATGCTAAAAACAGCAGTTTTATCTTGATTTTACAAACATTAGCCATTATAAACGACAGTAACATGAATATGACAGTTTAAATACTTGAAAACATCATTTTGTATGTTTTTGCAAGCTGAAACCAGCTATTTTATCTTGATTTTGCAAACATAAGTCATTACACACGACATATACATAAATATGACTGTTTAAATACTTGAAAACGGCGTTTTGTGTGCTTTTGCATGCTTAAAACAGCAATTTTATCTTGATTTCACCAACATTTGCCATTATACACGACAGAAACATGAATGTGACAGTTTAAATACTTGAAAACAGCATTTTGTATGTTTTTGCAAGCTGAGAACAGCTATTTTATCTTGATTTTGCAAACATAAGCCATTACACATGACATTAACATGAATATGACAGTTTAAATACTTGAAAACAGCATTTTGTATGTTTTTGCAAGCTTAAAACACCTATTTCATCTTGATTTTGCAAACATAAGCCATTACAAACGACATATACATGAATATGACAGTTTAAATACTTGAAAACGGTGTTTTGTGTGCTTTTGAATGCTTAAAACAGAAGTTTTATCTTGATTTCACCAACATTAGCCATTATACACGACAGCAACATGAATATGACAAATTAAATACTTGAAAACGGTGTTTTGTATGCTTTTGAATGCTTAAAACAGTAGTTTTATCTTGATTTTACCAACATTAGCCATTTTACACGACAGCAACATGAATATGACATTTTGTAGATGAATTGATCCAGTTCAGTCTGCATTATTTAAATTAAAATTTGAGGAAGGAAAGCAGGCTAGTTGTAATTAGATTACTATTCTATTTGTCAAATAGAATAGTAATCTAATTACAACCAGCCTGCTTTCCTTCCTCAAATTTTAATTTATGAATATGACAGTTTAAATACTTGAAAACAGCATTTTGTATGTTTTTGCAAGCTGAAAACAGCTATTTTATCTTGATTTTACCAACATTAGCCATTATACACGACAGCAACATGAATATGACAGTTTATATACTTGAAAACGGTGTTTTGTATGCTTTTGAATGCTTAAAACAGAAGTTTTATCTTGATTTCACCAACATTAGCTATTATACACGACAGCAACATAAATATGACAGTTTAAATACTTGAAAACGGTGTTTTGTATGCTTTTGAATGCTTAAAACAGCAGTTTTATCTTGATTTCACCAACATTAGCCATTATACACGACAGCAACATGAATATGACAGTTTAAATACTTGAAAACGGTGTTTTGTATGCTTTAGAATGCTTAATACAGCAGTTTTATCTTGATTTCACCAACATTAGCCATTATACACGACAGCAACATGAATATGACAGTTTTAATACTTGAGAACAGTGTTTTGTATGATTTTGAATGTTTAAAACAGCTATTTTATCTTGCTTTCAACAACATTAGCCATTATACACGACAGCAACATGACTATGACAGTTTAAATACTTGAAAACAGCATTTTGTATGTTTTTGCAAGCTAAAAACAGCTATTTTATCTTGATTTTGCAATCATAAGCCATTACACAAGCCATATACATGAATATGACAGTTACAATATTTGAAAACGGTGTTTTGTATGCTTTTGAATTCTTAAAACAGCAGTTTTATCTTGATTTCACCAACATTGGCCATAATACACGACAGCAACATGAATATGACAGTTTAAATACTTGAAAACGGTGTTTTGTATGCTTTTAAATGCTTAAAACAGCAGTTTTATATTGATTTCACAAACATTATCCATTATACACGACAGCAACATAAATATGACAGTTTAAATACTTGAAAACAGCATTTTGTATGTTTTTGCAAGCTGAAAACAGCTACTTTATCTTGATTTTGCAAACATAGGCCATTACACACGATATATACATGAATATGACAGTTTAAATACTTAAAAACGGTGTTTTGTATGCTTTTGAATGCTTAAAACAGCAGTTTTATCTTGATTTCACCAACATTAGCCATTATACACGACAGCAACATGAATATGACAGTAAAAATACTTGAAAGCAGCATTTTGTATGTTTTTGCAAGCTGAAAACAGCTATTTTATGAATATGACAGTTTAAATACTTGAAAACAGCATTTTGTATGTTTTTGCAAGCTGAAAGCACCTATTTTATCTTGATTTTGCAAACATAAGCCATTACAAACGACATGATTATGACAGTTTAAAAACTTGAAAACGGTGTTTTGTGTGCTTTTGAATGCTTATAACAGCAGTTTTATCTTGATTTCACCATTATTAGCCATTATACACGACAGCAACATGAATATGACAGTTTAAATACTTGAAAACGGTATTTTGTATGCTTTTGAATGCTTAAAACAGAAGTTTTATCTCGATTTCACAAACATTAGCCATTATACACGACAGCAACATAAATATGACAGTTTAAATACTTGAAAACAGCATTTTGTATGTTTTTGCAAGCTGAAAACTGCTACTTTATTTTGATTTTACTAACATTAGCCATTATACACGACAGCAACATGAATATGACAGTTTAAATACTTGAAAACGGTGTTTTGTATGCTTTTGAATGCTTAAAACAGAAGTTTTATCTTGATTTCACCAACATTAGCCATTATACACGACAGCAACATGAATATGACAGTAAAAATACTTGAAAGCAGCATTTTGTATGTTTTTGCAAGCTGAAAACAGCTATTTTATCTTGATTATACCAACATTAGCCATTATACACAACAGCAACATGAATATGACAGTTTAAATACTTAAAAACGGTGTTTTGTATGCTTTTTAATGTTTAAAACAGCAGTTTTATCTTGATTTCACCAACATTAGCCATTATAGACGACAGCAACATGAATATGATAGTTTAAATACTTGGAAACGGTGTTTTGTATGCTTTTGAATGCTTAAAACAGAAGTTTTATCTTGATTTCACCAACATTAGCTATTATACACGACAGAAACATGAATATGACAGTTTTAATACTTAAAAACGGTGTTTTGTATGCTTTTGCATGCTTAAAACAGCATTTTTATCTTGATTTTCCAAACAAGCCATTACACACGACATATACATGAATATGACATTTTAAATACTTGAAAACGGTGTTTTGTATGCTTTTGCATGCTTGAAACAGCATTTTTATCTTGCTTTCACCAACTTTAGCTATTATATACGACAGAAACATTAATATGACAGTTTAAATACTTGAAAACAGCAGTTTGTATATTTTTGCAAGCTGAAAACAGCTATTTTATCTTGATTTTGCAAACATAAGTCATTACACACGACATATACATAAATATGACTGTTTAAATACTTGAAAACGGCGTTTTGTGTGCTTTTGCATGCTTAAAACAGCAATTTTATCTTGATTTCACCAACATTTGCCATTATACACGACAGAAACATGAATGTGACAGTTTAAATACTTGAAAACAGCATTTTGTATGTTTTTGCAAGCTGAGAACAGCTATTTTATCTTGATTTTGCAAACATAAGCCATTACACATGACATTAACATGAATATGACAGTTTAAATACTTGAAAACAGCATTTTGTATGTTTTTGCAAGCTTAAAACACCTATTTCATCTTGATTTTGCAAACATAAGCCATTACAAACGACATATACATGAATATGACAGTTTAAATACTTGAAAACGGTGTTTTGTGTGCTTTTGAATGCTTAAAACAGAAGTTTTATCTTGATTTCACCAACATTAGCCATTATACACGACAGCAACATGAATATGACAAATTAAATACTTGAAAACGGTGTTTTGTATGCTTTTGAATGCTTAAAACAGTAGTTTTATCTTGATTTTACCAACATTAGCCATTTTACACGACAGCAACATGAATATGACATTTTGTAGATGAATTGATCCAGTTCAGTCTGCATTATTTAAATTAAAATTTGAGGAAGGAAAGCAGGCTAGTTGTAATTAGATTACTATTCTATTTGTCAAATAGAATAGTAATCTAATTACAACCAGCCTGCTTTCCTTCCTCAAATTTTAATTTATGAATATGACAGTTTAAATACTTGAAAACAGCATTTTGTATGTTTTTGCAAGCTGAAAACAGCTATTTTATCTTGATTTTACCAACATTAGCCATTATACACGACAGCAACATGAATATGACAGTTTATATACTTGAAAACGGTGTTTTGTATGCTTTTGAATGCTTAAAACAGAAGTTTTATCTTGATTTCACCAACATTAGCTATTATACACGACAGCAACATAAATATGACAGTTTAAATACTTGAAAACGGTGTTTTGTATGCTTTTGAATGCTTAAAACAGCAGTTTTATCTTGATTTCACCAACATTAGCCATTATACACGACAGCAACATGAATATGACAGTTTAAATACTTGAAAACGGTGTTTTGTATGCTTTTGAATGCTTAATACAGCAGTTTTATCTTGATTTCACCAACATTAGCCATTATACACGACAGCAACATGAATATGACAGTTTTAATACTTGAGAACAGTGTTTTGTATGATTTTGAATGTTTAAAACAGCTATTTTATCTTGCTTTCAACAACATTAGCCATTATACACGACAGCAACATGACTATGACAGTTTAAATACTTGAAAACAGCATTTTGTATGTTTTTGCAAGCTAAAAACAGCTATTTTATCTTGATTTTGCAATCATAAGCCATTACACAAGCCATATACATGAATATGACAGTTACAATATTTGAAAACGGTGTTTTGTATGCTTTTGAATTCTTAAAACAGCAGTTTTATCTTGATTTCACCAACATTGGCCATAATACACGACAGCAACATGAATATGACAGTTTAAATACTTGAAAACGGTGTTTTGTATGCTTTTAAATGCTTAAAACAGCAGTTTTATATTGATTTCACAAACATTATCCATTATACACGACAGCAACATAAATATGACAGTTTAAATACTTGAAAACAGCATTTTGTATGTTTTTGCAAGCTGAAAACAGCTACTTTATCTTGATTTTGCAAACATAGGCCATTACACACGATATATACATGAATATGACAGTTTAAATACTTAAAAACGGTGTTTTGTATGCTTTTGAATGCTTAAAACAGCAGTTTTATCTTGATTTCACCAACATTAGCCATTATACACGACAGCAACATGAATATGACAGTAAAAATACTTGAAAGCAGCATTTTGTATGTTTTTGCAAGCTGAAAACAGCTATTTTATGAATATGACAGTTTAAATACTTGAAAACAGCATTTTGTATGTTTTTGCAAGCTGAAAGCACCTATTTTATCTTGATTTTGCAAACATAAGCCATTACAAACGACATGATTATGACAGTTTAAAAACTTGAAAACGGTGTTTTGTGTGCTTTTGAATGCTTATAACAGCAGTTTTATCTTGATTTCACCATTATTAGCCATTATACACGACAGCAACATGAATATGACAGTTTAAATACTTGAAAACGGTATTTTGTATGCTTTTGAATGCTTAAAACAGAAGTTTTATCTCGATTTCACAAACATTAGCCATTATACACGACAGCAACATAAATATGACAGTTTAAATACTTGAAAACAGCATTTTGTATGTTTTTGCAAGCTGAAAACTGCTACTTTATTTTGATTTTACTAACATTAGCCATTATACACGACAGCAACATGAATATGACAGTTTAAATACTTGAAAACGGTGTTTTGTATGCTTTTGAATGCTTAAAACAGAAGTTTTATCTTGATTTCACCAACATTAGCCATTATACACGACAGCAACATGAATATGACAGTAAAAATACTTGAAAGCAGCATTTTGTATGTTTTTGCAAGCTGAAAACAGCTATTTTATCTTGATTATACCAACATTAGCCATTATACACAACAGCAACATGAATATGACAGTTTAAATACTTGAAAACGGTGTTTTGTATGCTTTTGAATGCTTAAAACAGAAGCTTTATCTTGATTTCACCAAAATTAGCCATTATACACGACAGCAACATAAATATGACAGTTTAAATACTTGAAAACATCATTTTGTATGTTTTTGCAAGCTGAAACCAGCTATTTTATCTTGATTTTGCAAACATAAGTCATTACACACGACATATACATAAATATGACTGTTTAAATACTTGAAAACGGCGTTTTGTGTGCTTTTGCATGCTTAAAACAGCAATTTTATCTTGATTTCACCAACATTTGCCATTATACACGACAGAAACATGAATGTGACAGTTTAAATACTTGAAAACAGCATTTTGTATGTTTTTGCAAGCTGAGAACAGCTATTTTATCTTGATTTTGCAAACATAAGCCATTACACATGACATTAACATGAATATGACAGTTTAAAAACTTGAAAACAGCATTTTGTATGTTTTTGCAAGCTTAAAACACCTATTTCATCTTGATTTTGCAAACATAAGCCATTACAAACGACATATACATGAATATGACAGTTTAAATACTTGAAAACGGTGTTTTGTGTGCTTTTGAATGCTTAAAACAGAAGTTTTATCTTGATTTCACCAACATTAGCCATTATACACGACAGCAACATGAATATGACAAATTAAATACTTGAAAACGGTGTTTTGTATGCTTTTGAATGCTTAAAACAGTAGTTTTATCTTGATTTTACCAACATTAGCCATTTTAAACGACAGCAACATGAATATGACATTTTGTAGATGAATTGATCCAGTTCAGTCTGCATTATTTAAATTAAAATTTGAGGAAGGAAAGCAGGCTAGTTGTAATTAGATTACTATTCTATTTGTCAAATAGAATAGTAATCTAATTACAACCAGCCTGCTTTCCTTCCTCAAATTTTAATTTATGAATATGACAGTTTAAATACTTGAAAACAGCATTTTGTATGTTTTTGCAAGCTGAAAACAGCTATTTTATCTTGATTTTACCAACATTAGCCATTATACACGACAGCAACATGAATATGACAGTTTATATACTTGAAAACGGTGTTTTGTATGCTTTTGAATGCTTAAAACAGAAGTTTTATCTTGATTTCACCAACATTAGCTATTATACACGACAGCAACATAAATATGACAGTTTAAATACTTGAAAACGGTGTTTTGTATGCTTTTGAATGCTTAAAACAGCAGTTTTATCTTGATTTCACCAACATTAGCCATTATACACGACAGCAACATGAATATGACAGTTTAAATACTTGAAAACGGTGTTTTGTATGATTTTGAATGTTTAAAACAGCTAA
>CAWWDY010000281.1:0-96294 GCA_963942605.1 Poecilus cupreus
GACGATAAAATTGCTGTTTTAAACTTGCAAAAACATAGAAAAACGCTGTTTTGAACTATTCAAACTGACAAATTCATGTTTCTTTCGTGTGAAACGGCGATTTATGAGAAATGACGATAAAATTGCTGTTTTAAACTTGCAAAAACATAGAAAAACGCTGTTTTCAACTATTCAAACTGACAAATTCATGTTTCTTTCGTGTGAAACGGCGATTTATGAGAAATGACGATAAAATTTCTGTTTTAAACTTGCAAAAACATAGAAAAACGCTGTTTTTAACTATTCAAACTGATAAATTCAGGTTTCTTTCGTGTGAAACGGCGTTTTATGAGAAATGACGATAAAATTGCTGTTTTAAACTTGCAAAAACATAGAAAAACGCTGTTTTGAACTATTCAAACTGACAAATTCATGTTTCTTTCGTGTGAAACGGCGATTTATGAGAAATGACGATAAAATTGCTGTTTTAAACTTGTAAAAACATAGAAAAACGCTGTTTTGAACTATTCAAACTGACAAATTCATGTTTCTTTCGTGTGAAACGGCGATTTATGAGAAATGACGATAAAATTGCTGTTTTAAACATGAAAAAACATAGAAAAACGCTGTTTTGAACTATTCAAACTGACAAATTCATGTTTCTTTCGTGTGAAACGGCGATTTATGAGAAATGACGATAAAATTGCTGTTTTAAACTTGCAAAAACATAGAAAAACGCTGTTTTCAACTATTCAAACTGACAAATTCATGTTTCTTTCGTGTGAAACGGCGATTTATGAGAAATGACGATAAAATTGCTGTTTTAAACATGAAAAAACATAGAAAACCGCTGTTTTGAACTATTCAAACTGACAAATTCATGTTTCTTTCGTGTGAAACGGCGATTTATGAGAAATGACGATAAAATTGCTGTTTTAAACTTGCAAAAACATAGAAAAACGCTGTTTTTAACTATTCAAACTGACAAATTCATGTTTCTTTCGTGTGAAACGGCGATTTATGAGAAATGACGATGAAATTGATATTTTAAACATGAAAAAACATAGAAAAACGCTGTTTGAACTATTCAAACTGACAAATTCATGTTTCTTTCGTGTGAAACGGCGATTTATGAGAAATGACGATAAAGTTGCTGTTTTAAACTTGCAAAAACATAGAAAAACGCTGTTTTTAACTATTCAAACTGATAAATTCATGTTTCTTTCGTGTGAAACGGCGATTTATGAGAAATGACGATAAAATTGCTGTTTTAAACTTGCAAAAACATAGAAAAACGCTGTTTTTAACTATTCAAACTGATAAATTCATGTTTCTTTCGTTCGAAACGGTGGATTTTTGTGAAATCACGATAAAACTTCTGTTTTAAACATGCAAAAACATAGAAAAACGCTGTTTTGAACTATTCAAACTGATAAATTCATGTTTCTTTCGTGTGAAACGGCGATTTATGAGAAATGACGATAAAATTACTGTTTTAAACTTGCAAAAACATAGAAAAACGCTGTTTTTAACTATTCAAACTGATAAATTCAGGTTTCTTTCGTGTGAAACGGCGATTTATGAGAAATGACGATAAAATTGCTGTTTTAAACATGAAAAAACATAGAAAAACGCTGTTTTGAACTATTCAAACTGACAAATTCATGTTTCTTTCTTGTGAAACGGCGTTTTATGAGAAACGACGATAAAATTGCTGTTTTAAACTTGCAAAAACATAGAAAAACGCTGTTTTGAACTATTCAAACTGACAAATTCATGTTTCTTTCGTGTGAAACGGCGATTTATGAGAAATGACGATAAAATTGCTGTTTTAAACTTGCAAAAACATAGAAAAACGCTGTTTTCAACTATTCAAACTGACAAATTCATGTTTCTTTCGTGTGAAACGGCGATTTATGAGAAATGACGATAAAATTTCTGTTTTAAACTTGCAAAAACATAGAAAAACGCTGTTTTTAACTATTCAAACTGATAAATTCAGGTTTCTTTCGTGTGAAACGGCGTTTTATGAGAAATGACGATAAAATTGCTGTTTTAAACTTGCAAAAACATAGAAAAACGCTGTTTTGAACTATTCAAACTGACAAATTCATGTTTCTTTCGTGTGAAACGGCGATTTATGAGAAATGACGATAAAATTGCTGTTTTAAACTTGTAAAAACATAGAAAAACGCTGTTTTGAACTATTCAAACTGACAAATTCATGTTTCTTTCGTGTGAAACGGCGATTTATGAGAAATGACGATAAAATTGCTGTTTTAAACATGAAAAAACATAGAAAAACGCTGTTTTGAACTATTCAAACTGACAAATTCATGTTTCTTTCGTGTGAAACGGCGATTTATGAGAAATGACGATAAAATTGCTGTTTTAAACTTGCAAAAACATAGAAAAACGCTGTTTTCAACTATTCAAACTGACAAATTCATGTTTCTTTCGTGTGAAACGGCGATTTATGAGAAATGACGATAAAATTGCTGTTTTAAACATGAAAAAACATAGAAAACCGCTGTTTTGAACTATTCAAACTGACAAATTCATGTTTCTTTCGTGTGAAACGGCGATTTATGAGAAATGACGATAAAATTGCTGTTTTAAACTTGCAAAAACATAGAAAAACGCTGTTTTTAACTATTCAAACTGACAAATTCATGTTTCTTTCGTGTGAAACGGCGATTTATGAGAAATGACGATGAAATTGATATTTTAAACATGAAAAAACATAGAAAAACGCTGTTTTGAACTATTCAAACTGACAAATTCATGTTTCTTTCGTGTGAAACGGCGATTTATGAGAAATGACGATAAAGTTGCTGTTTTAAACTTGCAAAAACATAGAAAAACGCTGTTTTTAACTATTCAAACTGATAAATTCATGTTTCTTTCGTGTGAAACGGCGATTTATGAGAAATGACGATAAAATTGCTGTTTTAAACTTGCAAAAACATAGAAAAACGCTGTTTTTAACTATTCAAACTGATAAATTCATGTTTCTTTCGTTCGAAACGGTGGATTTTTGTGAAATCACGATAAAACTTCTGTTTTAAACATGCAAAAACATAGAAAAACGCTGTTTTGAACTATTCAAACTGATAAATTCATGTTTCTTTCGTGTGAAACGGCGATTTATGAGAAATGACGATAAAATTACTGTTTTAAACTTGCAAAAACATAGAAAAACGCTGTTTTTAACTATTCAAACTGATAAATTCAGGTTTCTTTCGTGTGAAACGGCGATTTATGAGAAATGACGATAAAATTGCTGTTTTAAACATGAAAAAACATAGAAAAACGCTGTTTTGAACTATTCAAACTGACAAATTCATGTTTCTTTCTTGTGAAACGGCGTTTTATGAGAAACGACGATAAAATTGCTGTTTTAAACTTGCAAAAACATAGAAAAACGCTGTTTTGAACTATTCAAACTGACAAATTCATGTTTCTTTCGTGTGAAACGGCGATTTATGAGAAATGACGATAAAATTGCTGTTTTAAACTTGCAAAAACATAGAAAAACGCTGTTTTCAACTATTCAAACTGACAAATTCATGTTTCTTTCGTGTGAAACGGCGATTTATGAGAAATGACGATAAAATTTCTGTTTTAAACTTGCAAAAACATAGAAAAACGCTGTTTTTAACTATTCAAACTGATAAATTCAGGTTTCTTTCGTGTGAAACGGCGTTTTATGAGAAATGACGATAAAATTGCTGTTTTAAACTTGCAAAAACATAGAAAAACGCTGTTTTGAACTATTCAAACTGACAAATTCATGTTTCTTTCGTGTGAAACGGCGATTTATGAGAAATGACGATAAAATTGCTGTTTTAAACTTGTAAAAACATAGAAAAACGCTGTTTTGAACTATTCAAACTGACAAATTCATGTTTCTTTCGTGTGAAACGGCGATTTATGAGAAATGACGATAAAATTGCTGTTTTAAACATGAAAAAACATAGAAAAACGCTGTTTTGAACTATTCAAACTGACAAATTCATGTTTCTTTCGTGTGAAACGGCGATTTATGAGAAATGACGATAAAATTGCTGTTTTAAACTTGCAAAAACATAGAAAAACGCTGTTTTCAACTATTCAAACTGACAAATTCATGTTTCTTTCGTGTGAAACGGCGATTTATGAGAAATGACGATAAAATTGCTGTTTTAAACATGAAAAAACATAGAAAACCGCTGTTTTGAACTATTCAAACTGACAAATTCATGTTTCTTTCGTGTGAAACGGCGATTTATGAGAAATGACGATAAAATTGCTGTTTTAAACTTGCAAAAACATAGAAAAACGCTGTTTTTAACTATTCAAACTGACAAATTCATGTTTCTTTCGTGTGAAACGGCGATTTATGAGAAATGACGATGAAATTGATATTTTAAACATGAAAAAACATAGAAAAACGCTGTTTTGAACTATTCAAACTGACAAATTCATGTTTCTTTCGTGTGAAACGGCGATTTATGAGAAATGACGATAAAGTTGCTGTTTTAAACTTGCAAAAACATAGAAAAACGCTGTTTTTAACTATTCAAACTGATAAATTCATGTTTCTTTCGTGTGAAACGGCGATTTATGAGAAATGACGATAAAATTGCTGTTTTAAACTTGCAAAAACATAGAAAAACGCTGTTTTTAACTATTCAAACTGATAAATTCATGTTTCTTTCGTTCGAAACGGTGGATTTTTGTGAAATCACGATAAAACTTCTGTTTTAAACATGCAAAAACATAGAAAAACGCTGTTTTGAACTATTCAAACTGATAAATTCATGTTTCTTTCGTGTGAAACGGCGATTTATGAGAAATGACGATAAAATTACTGTTTTAAACTTGCAAAAACATAGAAAAACGCTGTTTTTAACTATTCAAACTGATAAATTCAGGTTTCTTTCGTGTGAAACGGCGATTTATGAGAAATGACGATAAAATTGCTGTTTTAAACTTGCAAAAACATAGAAAAACTCTGTTTTTAACTATTCAAACTGACAATTTCATGTTTCTTTCGTGTGAAACGGCGTTTTATGAGAAACGACGATAAAATTGCTGTTTTAAACTTGCAAAAACATAGAAAAACGCTGTTTTGAACTATTCAAACTGACAAATTCATGTTTCTTTCGTGTGAAACGGCGATTTATGAGAAATGACGATAAAATTGCTGTTTTAAACTTGCAAAAACATAGAAAAACGCTGTTTTGAACTATTCAAACTGACAAATTCATGTTTCTTTCGTGTGAAACGGCGATTTATGAGAAATGACGATAAAATTGCTGTTTTAAACATGAAAAAACATAGAAAAACGCTGTTTTGAACTATTCAAACTGACAAATTCATGTTTCTTTCGTGTGAAACGGCGATTTATGAGAAATGACGATAAAGTTGCTGTTTTAAACTTGTAAAAACATAGAAAAACGCTGTTTTGAACTATTCAAACTGACAAATTCATGTTTCTTTCGTGTGAAACGGCGATTTATGAGAAATGACGATAAAATTGCTGTTTTAAACATGAAAAAACATAGAAAAACGCTGTTTTGAACTATTCAAACTGACAAATTCATGTTTCTTTCGTGTGAAACGGCGATTTATGAGAAATGACGATAAAATTGCTGTTTTAAACTTGCAAAAACATAGAAAAACGCTGTTTTCAACTATTCAAACTGACAAATTCATGTTTCTTTCGTGTGAAACGGCGATTTATGAGAAATGACGATAAAATTGCTGTTTTAAACATGAAAAAACATAGAAAACCGCTGTTTTGAACTATTCAAACTGACAAATTCATGTTTCTTTCGTGTGAAACGGCGATTTATGAGAAATGACGATAAAATTGCTGTTTTAAACTTGCAAAAACATAGAAAAACGCTGTTTTTAACTATTCAAACTGACAAATTCATGTTTCTTTCGTGTGAAACGGCGATTTATGAGAAATGACGATGAAATTGATATTTTAAACATGAAAAAACATAGAAAAACGCTGTTTTGAACTATTCAAACTGACAAATTCATGTTTCTTTCGTGTGAAACGGCGATTTATGAGAAATGACGATAAAGTTGCTGTTTTAAACTTGCAAAAACATAGAAAAACGCTGTTTTTAACTATTCAAACTGATAAATTCATGTTTCTTTCGTGTGAAACGGCGATTTATGAGAAATGACGATAAAATTGCTGTTTTAAACTTGCAAAAACATAGAAAAACGCTGTTTTTAACTATTCAAACTGATAAATTCATGTTTCTTTCGTTCGAAACGGTGGATTTTTGTGAAATCACGATAAAACTTCTGTTTTAAACATGCAAAAACATAGAAAAACGCTGTTTTGAACTATTCAAACTGATAAATTCATGTTTCTTTCGTGTGAAACGGCGATTTATGAGAAATGACGATAAAATTACTGTTTTAAACTTGCAAAAACATAGAAAAACGCTGTTTTTAACTATTCAAACTGATAAATTCAGGTTTCTTTCGTGTGAAACGGCGATTTATAAGAAATGACGATAAAATTGCTGTTTTAAACTTGCAAAAACATAGAAAAACTCTGTTTTTAACTATTCAAACTGACAATTTCATGTTTCTTTCGTGTGAAACGGCGTTTTATGAGAAACGACGATAAAATTGCTGTTTTAAACTTGCAAAAACATAGAAAAACGCTGTTTTGAACTATTCAAACTGACAAATTCATGTTTCTTTCGTGTGAAACGGCGATTTATGAGAAATGACGATAAAATTGCTGTTTTAAACTTGCAAAAACATAGAAAAACGCTGTTTTGAACTATTCAAACTGACAAATTCATGTTTCTTTCGTGTGAAACGGCGATTTATGAGAAATGACGATAAAATTGCTGTTTTAAACATGAAAAAACATAGAAAAACGCTGTTTTGAACTATTCAAACTGACAAATTCATGTTTCTTTCGTGTGAAACGGCGATTTATGAGAAATGACGATAAAATTGCTGTTTTAAACTTGCAAAAACATAAAAAAACGCTGTTTTCAACTATTCAAACTGACAAATTCATGTTTCTTTCGTGTGAAACGGCGATTTATGAGAAATGACGATAAAATTGCTGTTTTAAACATGAAAAAACATAGAAAAACGCTGTTTTGAACTATTCAAACTGACAAATTCATGTTTCTTTCGTGTGAAACGGCGATTTATGAGAAATGACGATAAAGTTGCTGTTTTAAACTTGCAAAAACATAGAAAAACGCTGTTTTTAACTATTCAAACTGATAAATTCATGTTTCTTTCGTGTGAAACGGCGATTTATGAGAAATGACGATAAAATTGCTGTTTTAAACTTGCAAAAACATAGAAAAACGCTGTTTTTAACTATTCAAACTGATAAATTCATGTTTCTTTCGTTCGAAACGGTGGATTTTTGTGAAATCACGATAAAACTTCTGTTTTAAACATGCAAAAACATAGAAAAACGCTGTTTTGAACTATTCAAACTGATAAATTCATGTTTCTTTCGTGTGAAACGGCGATTTATGAGAAATGACGATAAAATTGCTGTTTGAAACTTGCAAAAACATAGAAAAACGCTGTTTTTAACTATTCAAACTGATAAATTCAGGTTTCTTTCGTGTGAAACGGCGATTTATGAGAAATGACGATAAAATTGCTGTTTTAAACTTGCAAAAACATAGAAAAACGCTGTTTTTAACTATTCAAACTGACAATTTCATGTTTCTTTCGTGTGAAACGGCGTTTTATGAGAAACGACGATAAAATTGCTGTTTTAAACTTGCAAAAACATAGAAAAACGCTGTTTTGAACTATTCAAACTGACAAATTCATGTTTCTTTCGTGTGAAACGGCGATTTATGAGAAATGACGATAAAATTGCTGTTTTAAACTTGCAAAAACATAGAAAAACGCTGTTTTTAACTATTCAAACTGATAAATTCAGGTTTCTTTCGTTCGAAACGGTGGATTTTTGTGAAATCACGATAAAACTGCTGTTTTAAACTTGCAAAAACATAGAAAAACGCTGTTTTGAACTATTCAAACTGATAAATTCATGTTTCTTTCGTGTGAAACGGCGATTTATGAGAAATGACGATAAAATTTCTGTTTTAAACTTGCAAATACATAGTAAAACGCTGTTTTTAACTATTCAAACTGATAAATTCAGGTTTCTTTCGTGTGAAACGGCGTTTTATGAGAAATGACGATAAAATTGCTGTTTTAAACTTGCAAAAACATAGAAAAACGCTGTTTTGAACTATTCAAACTGACAAATTCATGTTTCTTTCGTGAGAAACGGCGATTTATGAGAAATGACGATAAAATTGCTGTTTTAAACTTGCAACAACATAGAAAAACGCTGTTTTGAACTATTCAAACTGACAAATTCATGTTTCTTTCGTGTGAAACGGCGATTTATGAGAAATGACGATAAAATTGCTGTTTTAAACATGAAAAAACATAGAAAAACGCTGTTTTGAACTATTCAAACTGACAAATTCATGTTTCTTTCGTGTGAAACGGCGATTTATGAGAAATGACGATAAAATTGCTGTTTTAAACTTGCAAAAACATAAAAAAAACGCTGTTTTCAACTATTCAAACTGACAAATTCATGTTTCTTTCGTGTGAAACGGCGATTTATGAGAAATGACGATAAAATTGCTGTTTTAAACATGAAAAAACATAGAAAAACGCTGTTTTGAACTATTCAAACTGACAAATTCATGTTTCTTTCGTGTGAAACGGCGATTTATGAGAAATGACGATAAAGTTGCTGTTTTAAACTTGCAAAAACATAGAAAAACGCTGTTTTTAACTATTCAAACTGATAAATTCATGTTTCTTTCGTGTGAAACGGCGATTTATGAGAAATGACGATAAAATTGCTGTTTTAAACTTGCAAAAACATAGAAAAACGCTGTTTTTAACTATTCAAACTGATAAATTCATGTTTCTTTCGTTCGAAACGGTGGATTTTTTGAAATCACGATAAAACTTCTGTTTTAAACATGCAAAAACATAGAAAAACGCTGTTTTGAACTATTCAAACTGATAAATTCATGTTTCTTTCGTGTGAAACGGCGATTTATGAGAAATGACGATAAAATTGCTGTTTGAAACTTGCAAAAACATAGAAAAACGCTGTTTTTAACTATTCAAACTGATAAATTCAGGTTTCTTTCGTGTGAAACGGCGATTTATGAGAAATGACGATAAAATTGCTGTTTTAAACTTGCAAAAACATAGAAAAACGCTGTTTTTAACTATTCAAACTGACAATTTCATGTTTCTTTCGTGTGAAACGGCGTTTTATGAGAAACGACGATAAAATTGCTGTTTTAAACTTGCAAAAACATAGAAAAACGCTGTTTTGAACTATTCAAACTGACAAATTCATGTTTCTTTCGTGTGAAACGGCGATTTATGAGAAATGACGATAAAATTGCTGTTTTAAACTTGCAAAAACATAGAAAAACGCTGTTTTTAACTATTCAAACTGATAAATTCAGGTTTCTTTCGTTCGAAACGGTGGATTTTTGTGAAATCACGATAAAACTGCTGTTTTAAACTTGCAAAAACATAGAAAAACGCTGTTTTGAACTATTCAAACTGATAAATTCATGTTTCTTTCGTGTGAAACGGCGATTTATGAGAAATAACGATAAAATTTCTGTTTTAAACTTGCAAAAACATAGAAAAACGCTGTTTTTAACTATTCAAACTGGTAAATTCAGGTTTCTTTCGTGTGAAACGGCGTTTTATGAGAAATGACGATAAAATTGCTGTTTTAAACTTGCAAAAACATAGAAAAACGCTGTTTTGAACTATTCAAACTGACAAATTCATGTTTCTTTCGTGTGAAACGGCGATTTATGAGAAATGACGATAAAATTGCTGTTTTAAACTTGCAATAACATAGAAAAACGCTGTTTTGAACTATTCAAACTGACAAATTCATGTTTCTTTCGTGTGAAATGGCGATTTATGAGAAATGACGATAAAATTGCTGTTTTAACCATGAAAAAACATAGAAAAACGCTGTTTTGAACTATTCAAACTGACAAATTCATGTTTCTTTCGTGTGAAACGGCGATTTATGAGAAATGACGATAAAATTGCTGTTTTAAACTTGCAAAAACATAGAAAAACCCTGTTTTCAACTATTCAAACTGACAAATTCATGTTTCTTTCGTGTGAAACGGCGATTTATGAGAAATGACGATAAAATTGCTGTTTTAAACATGAAAAAACATAGAAAAACGCTGTTTTGAACTATTCAAACTGACAAATTCATGTTTCTTTCGTGTGAAACGGCGATTTATGAGAAATGACGATAAAATTGCTGTTTTAAACTTGCAAAAACATAGAAAAACGCTGTTTTTAACTATTCAAACTGATAAATTCATGTTTCTCTCGTGTGAAACGGCGATTTATGAGAAATGACGATAAAATTGCTGTTTTAAACTTGCAAAAACATAGAAAAACGCTGTTTTTAACTGTTCAAACTGATAAATTCATGTTTCTTTCGTTCGAAACGGTGGATTTTTGTGAAATCACGATAAAACTTCTGTTTTAAACTTGCAAACACATAGAAAAACGCTGTTTTGAACTATTCAAACTGATAAATTCATGTTTCTTTCGTGTGAAACGGCGATTTATGAGAAATGACGATAAAATTTCTGTTTTAAACTTGCAAAAACATAGAAAAACGCTGTTTTTAACTATTCAAACTGATAAATTCAGGTTTCTTTCGTGTGAAACGGCGTTTTATGACAAAAGACGATAAAATTGCTGTTTTAAACTTGCAAAAACATAGAAAAACGCTGTTTTGAACTATTCAAACTGACAAATTCATGTTTCTTTCGTGTGAAACGGCGATTTATGAGAAATGACGATAAAATTGCTGTTTTAAACTTGAAAAACATAGAAAAACGCTGTTTTGAACTATTCAAACTGACAAATTCATGTTTCTTTCGTGTGAAACGGCAATTTATGAGAAATGACGATAAAATTGCTGTTTTAAACATGAAAAAACATAGAAAAACGCTGTTTTGAACTATTCAAACTGACAAATTCATGTTTCTTTCGTGCGAAACGGCGATTTATGAGAAATGACGATAAAATTGCTGTTTTAAACTTGCAAAAACATAGAAAAACGCTGTTTTCAACTATTCAAACTGACAAATTCATGTTTCTTTCATGTGAAACGGCGATTTATGAGAAATGACGATAAAATTGCTGTTTTAAACATGAAAAAACATAGAAAAACGCTGTTTTGAACTATTCAAACTGACAAATTCATGTTTCTTTCGTGTGAAACGGCGATTTATGAGAAATGACGATAAAATTGCTGTTTTAAACTTGCAAAAACATAGAAAAACGCTGTTTATAACTATTCAAACTGATAAATTCAGGTTTCTTTCGTTCGAAACGGTGGATTTTTGTGAAATCACGATAAAACTGCTGTTTTAAACTTGCAAAAACATAGAAAAACGCTGTTTTCAACTATTCAAACTGATAAATTCATGTTTCTTTCGTGTGAAACGGCGATTTATGAGAAATGACGATAAAATTGCTGTTTTAAACTTGCAAAAACATAGAAAAACGCTGTTTTTAACTATTCAAACTGATAAATTCATGTTTCTTTCGTTCGAAACGGTGGATTTTTGTGAAATCACGATAAAACTTCTGTTTTAAACTTGCAAAAACATAGAAAAACGCTGTTTTGAACTATTCAAACTGATAAATTCATGTTTCTTTCGTGTGAAACGGCGATTTATGAGAAATGACGATAAAATTTCTGTTTTAAACTTGCAAAAACATAGAAAAACGCTGTTTTTAACTATTCAAACTGATAAATTCAGGTTTCTTTCGTGTGAAACGGCGTTTTATGACAAAAGACGATAAAATTGCTGTTTTAAACTTGCAAAAACATAGAAAAACGCTGTTTTGAACTATTCAAACTGACAAATTCATGTTTCTTTCGTGTGAAACGGCTATTTATGAGAAATGACGATAAAATTGCTGTTTTAAACTTGCAAAAACATAGAAAAACGCTGTTTTGAACTATTCAAACTGACAAATTCATGTTTCTTTCGTGTGAAACGGCGATTTATGAGAAATGACGATAAAATTGCTGTTTTAAACATGAAAAAACATAGAAAAACGCTGTTTTGAACTATTCAAACTGACAAATTCATGTTTCTTTCGTGTGAAACGGCGATTTATGAGAAATGACGATAAAATTGCTGTTTTAAACTTGCAAAAACATAGAAAAACGCTGTTTTCAACTATTCAAACTGACAAATTCATGCTTCTTTCATGTGAAACGGCGATTTATGAGAAATGACGATAAAATTGCTGTTTTAAACATGAAAAAACATAGAAAAACGCTGTTTTGAACTATTTAAACTGACAAATTCATGTTTCTTTCGTGTGAAACGGCGATTTATGAGAAATGACGATAAAATTGCTGTTTTAAACTTGCAAAAACATAGAAAAACGCTGTTTATAACTATTCAAACTGATAAATTCAGGTTTCTTTCGTTCGAAACGGTGGATTTTTGTGAAATCACGATAAAACTACTGTTTTAAACTTGCAAAAACATAGAAAAACGCTGTTTTGAACTATTCAAACTGATAAATTCATGTTTCTTTCGTGTGAAACGGCGATTTATGAGAAATGACGATAAAATTGCTGTTTTAAACTTGCAAAAACATAGAAAAACGCTGTTTTGAACTATTCAAACTGACAAATTCATGTTTCTTTCGTGTGAAACGGCGATTTATGAGAAATGACGATAAAATTGCTGTTTTAAACATGAAAAAACATAGAAAAACGCTGTTTTGAACTATTCAAACTGACAAATTCATGTTTCTTTCGTGTGATACGGCGATTTATGAGAAATGACGATAAAATTGCTGTTTTAAACTTGCAAAAACATAGAAAAACGCTGTTTTCAACTATTCAAACTGACAAATTCATGTTTCTTTCGTGTGAAACGGCGATTTATGAGAAATGACGATAAAATTGCTGTTTTAAACATGAAAAAACATAGAAAAACGCTGTTTTGAACTATTCAAACTGACAAATTCATGTTTCTTTCGTGTGAAACGGCGATTTATGAGAAATGACGATAAAATTGCTGTTTTAAACTTGCAAAAACATAGAAAAACGCTGTTTTTAACTATTCAAACTGATAAATTCATGTTTCTTTCGTGTGAAACGGCGATTTATGAGAAATGACGATAAAATTGCTGTTTTAAACTTGCAAAAACAAAGAAAAACGCTGTTTTTAACTATTCAAACTGATAAATTCATGTTTCTTTCGTTCGAAACGGTGGATTTTTGTGAAATCACGATAAAACTTCTGTTTTAAACTTGCAAAAACATAGAAAAACGCTGTTTTGAACTATTCAAACTGATAAATTCATGTTTCTTTCGTGTGAAACGGCGATTTATGAGAAATGACGATAAAATTTCTGTTTTAAACTTGCAAAAACATAGAAAAACGCTGTTTTTAACTATTCAAACTGATAAATTCAGGTTTCTTTCGTGTGAAACGGCGTTTTATGACAAAAGACGATAAAATTGCTGTTTTAAACTTGCAAAAACATAGAAAAACGCTGTTTTGAAATATTCAAACTGACAAATTCATGTTTCTTTCGTGTGAAACGGCGATTTATGAGAAATGACGATAAAATTGCTGTTTTAAACTTGCAAAAACATAGAAAAACGCTGTTTTGAACTATTCAAACTGACAAATTCATGTTTCTTTCGTGTGAAACGGCGATTTATGAGAAATGACGATAAAATTGCTGTTTTAAACATGAAAAAACATAGAAAAACGCTGTTTTGAACTATTCAAACTGACAAATTCATGTTTCTTTCGTGTGAAACGGCGATTTATGAGAAATGACGATAAAATTGCTGTTTTAAACTTGCAAAAACATAGAAAAACGCTGTTTATAACTATTCAAACTGATAAATTCAGGTTTCTTTCGTTCGAAACGGTGGATTTTTGTGAAATCACGATAAAACTACTGTTTTAAACTTGCAAAAACATAGAAAAACGCTGTTTTGAACTATTCAAACTGATAAATTCATGTTTCTTTCGTGTGAAACGGCGATTTATGAGAAATGACGATAAAATTGCTGTTTTAAACTTGCAAAAACATAGAAAAACGCTGTTTTGAACTATTCAAACTGACAAATTCATGTTTCTTTCGTGTGAAACGGCGATTTATGAGAAATGACGATAAAATTGCTGTTTTAAACATGAAAAAACATAGAAAAACGCTGTTTTGAACTATTCAAACTGACAAATTCATGTTTCTTTCGTGTGATACGGCGATTTATGAGAAATGACGATAAAATTGCTGTTTTAAACTTGCAAAAACATAGAAAAACGCTGTTTTCAACTATTCAAACTGACAAATTCATGTTTCTTTCGTGTGAAACGGCGATTTATGAGAAATGACGATAAAATTGCTGTTTTAAACATGAAAAAACATAGAAAAACGCTGTTTTGAACTATTCAAACTGACAAATTCATGTTTCTTTCGTGTGAAACGGCGATTTATGAGAAATGACGATAAAATTGCTGTTTTAAACTTGCAAAAACATAGAAAAACGCTGTTTTTAACTATTCAAACTGATAAATTCATGTTTCTTTCGTGTGAAACGGCGATTTATGAGAAATGACGATAAAATTGCTGTTTTAAACTTGCAAAAACAAAGAAAAACGCTGTTTTTAACTATTCAAACTGATAAATTCATGTTTCTTTCGTTCGAAACGGTGGATTTTTGTGAAATCACGATAAAACTTCTGTTTTAAACTTGCAAAAACATAGAAAAACGCTGTTTTGAACTATTCAAACTGATAAATTCATGTTTCTTTCGTGTGAAACGGCGATTTATGAGAAATGACGATAAAATTTCTGTTTTAAACTTGCAAAAACATAGAAAAACGCTGTTTTTAACTATTCAAACTGATAAATTCAGGTTTCTTTCGTGTGAAACGGCGTTTTATGACAAAAGACGATAAAATTGCTGTTTTAAACTTGCAAAAACATAGAAAAACGCTGTTTTGAAATATTCAAACTGACAAATTCATGTTTCTTTCGTGTGAAACGGCGATTTATGAGAAATGACGATAAAATTGCTGTTTTAAACTTGCAAAAACATAGAAAAACGCTGTTTTGAACTATTCAAACTGACAAATTCATGTTTCTTTCGTGTAAAACAGCGATTTATGAGAAATGACGATAAAATTGCTGTTTTAAACATGAAAAAACATAGAAAAACGCTGTTTTGAACTATTCAAACTGACAAATTCATGTTTCTTTCGTGTGAAACGGCGATTTATGAGAAATGACGATAAAATTGCTGTTTTAAACTTGCAAAAACATAGAAAAACGCTGTTTTCAACTATTCAAACTGACAAATTCATGTTTCTTTCATGTGAAACGGCGATTTATGAGAAATGACGATAAAATTGCTGTTTTAAACATGAAAAAACATAGAAAAACGCTGTTTTGAACTATTCAAACTGACAAATTCATGTTTCTTTCGTGTGAAACGGCGATTTATGAGAAATGACGATAAAATTGCTGTTTTAAACTTGCAAAAACATAGAAAAACGCTGTTTATAACTATTCAAACTGATAAATTCAGGTTTCTTTCGTTCGAAACGGTGGATTTTTGTGAAATCACGATAAAACTGCTGTTTTAAACTTGCAAAAACATAGAAAAACGCTGTTTTGAACTATTCAAACTGATAAATTCATGTTTCTTTCGTGTGAAACGGCGATTTATGAGAAATGACGATAAAATTGCTGTTTTAAACTTGCAAAAACATAGAAAAACGCTGTTTTGAACTATTCAAACTGACAAATTCATGTTTCTTTCGTGTGAAACGGCGATTTATGAGAAATGACGATAAAATTGCTGTTTTAAACTTGCAAAAACATAGAAAAACGCTGTTTTTAACTATTCAAACTGATAAATTCATGTTTCTTTCGTGTGAAACGGCGATTTATGAGAAATGACGATAAAATTGCTGTTTTAAACTTGCAAAAACATAGAAAAACGCTGTTTTTAACTATTCAAACTGATAAATTCATGTTTCTTTCGTTCGAAACGGTGGATTTTTGTGAAATCACGATAAAACTTCTGTTTTAAACTTGCAAAAACATAGAAAAACGCTGTTTTGAACTATTCAAACTGATAAATTCAGGTTTCTTTCGTTCGAAACGGTGGATTTTTGTGAAATCACGATAAAACTACTGTTTTAAACTTGCAAAAACATAGAAAAACGCTGTTTTGAACTATTCAAACTGATAAATTCATGTTTCTTTCGTGTGAAACGGCGATTTATGAGAAATGACGATAAAATTGCTGTTTTAAACTTGCAAAAACATAGAAAAACGCTGTTTTGAACTATTCAAACTGACAAATTCATGTTTCTTTCGTGTGAAACGGCGATTTATGAGAAATGACGATAAAATTGCTGTTTTAAACATGAAAAAACATAGAAAAAACGCTGTTTTGAACTATTCAAACTGACAAATTCATGTTTCTTTCGTGTGATACGGCGATTTATGAGAAATGACGATAAAATTGCTGTTTTAAACTTGCAAAAACATAGAAAAACGCTGTTTTCAACTATTCAAACTGACAAATTCATGTTTCTTTCGTGTGAAACGGCGATTTATGAGAAATGACGATAAAATTGCTGTTTTAAACATGAAAAAACATAGAAAAAACGCTGTTTTGAACTATTCAAACTGACAAATTCATGTTTCTTTCGTGTGAAACGGCGATTTATGAGAAATGACGATAAAATTGCTGTTTTAAACTTGCAAAAACATAGAAAAACGCTGTTTTTAACTATTCAAACTGATAAATTCATGTTTCTTTCGTGTGAAACGGCGATTTATGAGAAATGACGATAAAATTGCTGTTTTAAACTTGCAAAAACAAAGAAAAACGCTGTTTTTAACTATTCAAACTGATAAATTCATGTTTCTTTCGTTCGAAACGGTGGATTTTTGTGAAATCACGATAAAACTTCTGTTTTAAACTTGCAAAAACATAGAAAAACGCTGTTTTGAACTATTCAAACTGATAAATTCATGTTTCTTTCGTGTGAAACGGCGATTTATGAGAAATGACGATAAAATTTCTGTTTTAAACTTGCAAAAACATAGAAAAACGCTGTTTTTAACTATTCAAACTGATAAATTCAGGTTTCTTTCGTGTGAAACGGCGTTTTATGACAAAAGACGATAAAATTGCTGTTTTAAACTTGCAAAAACATAGAAAAACGCTGTTTTGAAATATTCAAACTGACAAATTCATGTTTCTTTCGTGTGAAACGGCGATTTATGAGAAATGACGATAAAATTGCTGTTTTAAACTTGCAAAAACATAGAAAAACGCTGTTTTGAACTATTCAAACTGACAAATTCATGTTTCTTTCGTGTGAAACGGCGATTTATGAGAAATGACGATAAAATTGCTGTTTTAAACATGAAAAAACATAGAAAAACGCTGTTTTGAACTATTCAAACTGACAAATTCATGTTTCTTTCGTGTGAAACGGCGATTTATGAGAAATGACGATAAAATTGCTGTTTTAAACTTGCAAAAACATAGAAAAACGCTGTTTTCAACTATTCAAACTGACAAATTCATGTTTCTTTCATGTGAAACGGCGATTTATGAGAAATGACGATAAAATTGCTGTTTTAAACATGAAAAAACATAGAAAAACGCTGTTTTGAACTATTCAAACTGACAAATTCATGTTTCTTTCGTGTGAAACGGCGATTTATGAGAAATGACGATAAAATTGCTGTTTTAAACTTGCAAAAACATAGAAAAACGCTGTTTATAACTATTCAAACTGATAAATTAAGGTTTCTTTCGTTCGAAACGGTGGATTTTTGTGAAATCACGATAAAACTGCTGTTTTAAACTTGCAAAAACATAGAAAAAACGCTGTTTTGAACTATTCAAACTGATAAATTCATGTTTCTTTCGTGTGAAACGGCGATTTATGAGAAATGACGATAAAATTGCTGTTTTAAACTTGCAAAAACATAGAAAAACGCTGTTTTGAACTATTCAAACTGACAAATTCATGTTTCTTTCGTGTGAAACGGCGATTTATGAGAAATGACGATAAAATTGCTGTTTTAAACTTGCAAAAACATAGAAAAACGCTGTTTTTAACTATTCAAACTGATAAATTCATGTTTCTTTCGTGTGAAACGGCGATTTATGAGAAATGACGATAAAATTGCTGTTTTAAACTTGCAAAAACATAGAAAAACGCTGTTTTTAACTATTCCAACTGATAAATTCATGTTTCTTTCGTTCGAAACGGTGGATTTTTGTGAAATCACGATAAAACTTCTGTTTTAAACTTGCAAAAACATAGAAAAACGCTGTTTTGAACTATTCAAACTGATAAATTCATGTTTCTTTCGTGTGAAACGGCGATTTATGAGAAATGACGATAAAATTGCTGTTTTAAACTTGCAAAAACATAGAAAAACGCTGTTTTTAAACTATTCAAACTGATAAATTCAGGTTTCTTTCGTGTGAAACGCGATTTATGAGAAATGACGATAAAATTGCTGTTTTAAACTTGCAAAAACATAGAAAAACGCTGTTTTTAACTATTCAAACTGACAATTTCATGTTTCTTTCGTGTGAAACGGCGTTTTATGAGAAACGACGATAAAATTGCTGTTTTAAACTTGCAAAAACATAGAAAAACGCTGTTTTGAACTATTCAAACTGACAAATTCATGTTTCTTTCGTGTGAAACGGGATTTATGAGAAATGACGATAAATTGCTGTTTAAACTTGCAAAAACATAGAAAAAACGCTGATTTCAACTATTCAAACTGACAAATTCATGTTTCTTTCGTGTGAAACGGCGATTTATGAGAAATGACGATAAAATTGCTGTTTTAAACATGAAAAAACATAGAAAACGCTGTTTTGAACTATTCAAACTGACAAATTCATGTTTCTTTCGTGTGAAACGGCGATTTATGAGAAATGACGATAAAATTGCATGTTTTAAACTTGCAAAAACATAGAAAAAACGCTGTTTTTCAACTATTCAAACTGACAAAATTCATGTTTCTTTCGTGTGAAACGGCGATTTATGAGAAATGACGATAAAATTGCTGTTTTAAACATGAAAAACATAGAAAAAACGCTGTTTTGAACTATTCAAACTGACAAATTCATGTTTCTTTCGTGTGAAACGGCGATTTATGAGAAATGACGATAAAATTGCTGTTTTAAACTTGCAAAAACATAGAAAAACGCTGTTTTTAACTATTCAAACTGATAAATTCAGGTTTCTTTCGTTCGAAACGGTGGATTTTTGTGAAATCACGATAAAACTGCTGTTTTAAACTTGCAAAAACATAGAAAAACGCTGTTTTGAACTATTCAAACTGATAAATTCATGTTTCTTTCGTGTGAAACGGCGATTTATGAGAAATGACGATAAAATTTCTGTTTTAAACTTGCAAAAACATAGAAAAACGCTGTTTTTAACTATTCAAACTGATAAATTCAGGTTTCTTTTGTGTGAAACGGCGTTTTATGACAAAAGACGATGAAATTGCTGTTTTAAACTTGCAAAAACATAGAAAAACGCTGTTTTGAACTATTCAAACTGACAAATTCATGTTTCTTTCGTGTGAAACGGCGATTTATGAGAAATGACGATAAAATTGCTGTTTTAAACTTGCAAAAACATAGAAAAACGCTGTTTTGAACTATTCAAACTGACAAATTCATGTTTCTTTCGTGTGAAACGGCGATTTATGAGAAATGACGATAAAATTGCTGTTTTAAACATGAAAAAACATAGAAAAACGCTAATTTGAACTATTCAAACTGACAAATTCATGTTTCTTTCGTGTGAAACGGCGATTTATGAGAAATGACGATAAAATTGCTGTTTTAAACTTGCAAAAACATAGAAAAACGCTGTTTTTAACTATTCAAACTGATAAATTCAGGTTTCTTTCGTTCGAAACGGTGGATTTTTGTGAAATCACGATAAAACTGCTGTTTTAAACTTGCAAAAACATAGAAAAACGCTGTTTTGAACTATTCAAACTGATAAATTCATGTTTCTTTCGTGTGAAACGGCGATTTATGAGAAATGACGATAAAATTGCTGTTTTAAACTTGCAAAAACATAGAAAAACGCTGTTTTTAACCTATTCAAACTGATAAATTCATGTTTCTTTCGTTCGAAACGGTGGATTTTTGTGAAATCACGATAAAACTTCTGTTTTAAACTTGCAAAAACATAGAAAAACGCTGTTTTGAACTATTCAAACTGATAAATTCATGTTTCTTTCGTGTGAAACGGCGATTTATGAGAAATGACGATAAAATTGCTGTTTTAAACTTGCAAAAACATAGAAAAACGCTGTTTTTAACTATTCAAACTGATAAATTCAGGTTTCTTTCGTGTGAAACGGCGATTTATGAGAAATGACGATAAAATTGCTGTTTTAAACTTGCAAAAACATAGAAAAACGCTGTTTTTAACTATTCAAACTGACAATTTCATGTTTCTTTCGTGTGAAACGGCGTTTTATGAGAAACGACGATAAAATTGCTGTTTTAAACTTGCAAAAACATAGAAAAACGCTGTTTTGAACTATTCAAACTCACAAATTCATGTTTCTTTCGTGTGAAACGGGATTTATGAGAAATGACGATAAAATTGCTGTTTTAAACTTGCAAAAACATAGAAAAACGCTGATTTCAACTATTCAAACTGACAAATTCATGTTTCTTTCGTGTGAAACGGCGATTTATGAGAAATGACGATAAAATTGCTGTTTTAAACATGAAAAAACATAGAAAAACGCTGTTTTGAACTATTCAAACTGACAAATTCATGTTTCTTTCGTGTGAAACGGCGATTTATGAGAAATGACGATAAAATTGCTGTTTTAAACTTGCAAAAACATAGAAAAACGCTGTTTTCAACTATTCAAACTGACAAATTCATGTTTCTTTCGTGTGAAACGGCGATTTATGAGAAATGACGATAAAATTGCTGTTTTAAACATGAAAAAACATAGAAAAACGCTGTTTTGAACTATTCAAACTGACAAATTCATGTTTCTTTCGTGTGAAACGGCGATTTATGAGAAATGACGATAAAATTGCTGTTTTAAACTTGCAAAAACATAGAAAAACGCTGTTTTTAACTATTCAAACTGATAAATTCAGGTTTCTTTCGTTCGAAACGGTGGATTTTTGTGAAATCACGATAAAACTGCTGTTTTAAACTTGCAAAAACATAGAAAAACGCTGTTTTGAACTATTCAAACTGATAAATTCATGTTTCTTTCGTGTGAAACGGCGATTTATGAGAAATGACGATAAAATTTCTGTTTTAAACTTGCAAAACATAGAAAAACGCTGTTTTTAACTATTCAAACTGATAAATTCAGGTTTCTTTTGTGTGAAACGGCGTTTTATGACAAAAGACGATGAAATTGCTGTTTTAAACTTGCAAAAACATAGAAAAACGCTGTTTTGAACTATTCAAACTGACAAATTCATGTTTCTTTCGTGTGAAACGGCGATTTATGAGAAATGACGATAAAATTGCTGTTTTAAACTTGCAAAAACATAGAAAAACGCTGTTTTGAACTATTCAAACTGACAAATTCATGTTTCTTTCGTGTGAAACGGCGATTTATGAGAAATGACGATAAAATTGCTGTTTTAAACATGAAAAAACATAGAAAAACGCTATTTTGAACTATTCAAACTGACAAATTCATGTTTCTTTCGTGTGAAACGGCGATTTATGAGAAATGACGATAAAATTGCTGTTTTAAACTTGCAAAAACATAGAAAAACGCTGTTTTTAACTATTCAAACTGATAAATTCAGGTTTCTTTCGTTCGAAACGGTGGATTTTTGTGAAATCACGATAAAACTGCTGTTTTAAACTTGCAAAAACATAGAAAAACGCTGTTTTGAACTATTCAAACTGATAAATTCATGTTTCTTTCGTGTGAAACGGCGATTTATGAGAAATGACGATAAAATTTCTGTTTTAAACTTGCAAAAACATAGAAAAACGCTGTTTTGAACTATTCAAACTGACAAATTCATGTTTCTTTCGTGTGAAACGGCGATTTATTTGAAATGACGATAAAATTGCTGTTTTAAACTTGCAAAAACATAGAAAAACGCTGTTTTGAACTATTCAAACTGACAAATTCATGTTTCATTCGTGTGAAACGGCGATTTATGAGAAATGACGATAAAATTGCTGTTTTAAACATGAAAAAACATAGAAAAACGCTGTTTTGAACTATTCAAACTGACAAATTCATGTTTCTTTCGTGTGAAACGGCGATTTATGAGAAATGACGATAAAATTGCTGTTTTAAACTTGCAAAAACATAGAAAAACGCTGTTTTCAACTATTCAAACTGACAAATTCATGTTTCTTTCGTGTGAAACGGCGATTTATGAGAAATGACGATAAAATTGCTGTTTTAAACATGAAAAAACATAGAAAAACGCTGTTTTGAACTATTCAAACTGACAAATTCATGTTTCTTTCGTGTGAAACGGCGATTTATGAGAAATGACGATAAAGTTGCTGTTTAAACTTGCAAAAACATAGAAAAACGCTGTTTTTAACTATTCAAACTGATAAATTCATGTTTCTTTCGTGTGAAACGGCGATTTATGAGAAATGACGATAAAATTGCTGTTTTAAACTTGCAAAAACATAGAAAAACGCTGTTTTTAACTATTCAAACTGATAAATTCATGTTTCTTTCGTTCGAAACGGTGGATTTTTGTGAAATCACGATAAAACTTCTGTTTTAAACATGCAAAAACATAGAAAAACGCTGTTTTGAACTATTCAAACTGATAAATTCATGTTTCTTTCGTGTGAAACGGCGATTTATGAGAAATGACGATAAAATTACTGTTTTAAACTTGCAAAAACATAGAAAAACGCTGTTTTCAACTATTCAAACTGATAAATTCAGGTTTCTTTCGTGTGAAACGGCGATTTATGAGAAATGACGATAAAATTGCTGTTTTAAACTTGCAAAAACATAGAAAAACTCTGTTTTTAACTATTCAAACTGACAATTTCATGTTTCTTTCGTGTGAAACAGCGTTTTATGAGAAACGACGATAAAATTGCTGTTTTAAACTTGCAAAAACATAGAAAAACGCTGTTGTGAACTATTCAAACTGACAAATTCATGTTTCTTTCGTGTGAAACGGCGATTTATGAGAAATGACGATAAAATTGCTGTTTTAAACTTGCAAAAACATAGAAAAACGCTGTTTTTAACTATTCAAACTGATAAATTCAGGTTTCTTTCGTTCGAAACGGTGGATTTTTGTGAAATCACGATAAAACTGCTGTTTTAAACTTGCAAAAACATAGAAAAACGCTGTTTTGAACTATTCAAACTGATAAATTCATGTTTCTTTCGTGTGAAACGGCGATTTATGAGAAATGACGATAAAATTTCTGTTTTAAACTTGCAAAAACATAGAAAAACGCTGTTTTTAACTATTCAAACTGATAAATTCAGGTTTCTTTCGTGTGAAACGGCGTTTTATGAGAAATGACGATAAAATTGCTGTTTTAAACTTGCAAAAACATAGAAAAACGCTGTTTTGAACTATTCAAACTGACAAATTCATGTTTCTTTCGTGTGAAACGGCGATTTATGAGAAATGACGATAAAATTGCTGTTTTAAACTTGCAATAACATAGAAAAACGCTGTTTTGAATTATTCAAACTGACAAATTCATGTTTCTTTCGTGTGAAACGGCGATTTATGAGAAATGACGATAAAATTGCTGTTTTAAACATGAAAAAACATAGAAAAACGCTGTTTTGAACTATTCAAACTGACAAATTCATGTTTCTTTCGTGTGAAACGGCGATTTATGAGAAATGACGATAAAATTGCTGTTTTAAACTTGCAAAAACATAAAAAAACGCTGTTTTCAACTATTCAAACTGACAAATTCATGTTTCTTTCGTGTGAAACGGCGATTTATGAGAAATGACGATAAAATTGCTGTTTTAAACTTGCAAAAACATAGAAAAACGCTGTTTTTAACTATTCAAACTGATAAATTCAGGTTTCTTTCGTTCGAAACGGTGGATTTTTGTGAAATCACGATAAAATTGCTGTTTTAAACTTGCAAAAACATAGAAAAACGCTGTTTTGAACTATTCAAACTGATAAATTCATGTTTCTTTCGTGTGAAACGGCGATTTATGAGAAATGACGATAAAGATTCTGTTTTAAACTTGCAAAAACATAGAAAAACGCTGTTTTTAACTATTCAAACTGGTAAATTCAGGTTTCTTTCGTGTGAAACGGCGTTTTATGAGAAATGACGATAAAATTGCTGTTTTAAACTTGCAAAAACATAGAAAAACGCTGTTTTGAACTATTCAAACTGACAAATTCATGTTTCTTTCGTGTGAAACGGCGATTTATGAGAAATGACGATAAAATTGCTGTTTTTAACTTGCAATAACATAGAAAAACGCTGTTTTGAACTATTCAAACTGACAAATTCATGTTTCTTTCGTGTGAAACGGCGATTTATGAGAAATGACGATAAAATTGCTGTTTTAACCATGAAAAAACATAGAAAAACGCTGTTTTGAACTATTCAAACTGACAAATTCATGTTTCTTTCGTGTGAAACGGCGATTTATGAGAAATGACGATAAAATTGCTGTTTTAAACTTGCAAAAACATAGAAAAACCCTGTTTTCAACTATTCAAACTGACAAATTCATGTTTCTTTCGTGTGAAACGGCGATTTATGAGAAATGACGATAAAATTGCTGTTTTAAACTTGCAAAAACATAGAAAAACGCTGTTTTTAACTGTTCAAACTGATAAATTCATGTTTCTTTCGTTCGAAACGGTGGATTTTTGTGAAATCACGATAAAACTTCTGTTTTAAACTTGCAAAAACATAGAAAAACGCTGTTTTGAACTATTCAAACTGATAAATTCATGTTTCTTTCGTGTGAAACGGCGATTTATGAGAAATGACGATAAAATTTCTGTTTTAAACTTGCAAAAACATAGAAAAACGCTGTTTTTAACTATTCAAACTGATAAATTCAGGTTTCTTTCGTGTGAAACGGCGTTTTATGACAAAAGACGATAAAATTGCTGTTTTAAACTTGCAAAAACATAGAAAAACGCTGTTTTGAACTATTCAAACTGACAAATTCATGTTTCTTTCGTGTGAAACGGCGATTTATGAGAAATGACGATAAAATTGCTGTTTTAAACTTGCAAAAACATAGAAAAACGCTGTTTTGAACTATTCAAACTGACAAATTCATGTTTCTTTCGTGTGAAACGGCGATTTATGAGAAATGACGATAAAATTGCTGTTTTAAACTTGCAAAAACATAGAAAAACGCTGTTTATAACTATTCAAACTGATAAATTCAGATTTCTTTCGTTCGAAACGGTGGATTTTTGTGAAATCACGATAAAACTGCTGTTTTAAACTTGCAAAAACATAGAAAAACGCTGTTTTCAACTATTCAAACTGATAAATTCATGTTTCTTTCGTGTGAAACGGCGATTTATGAGAAATGACGATAAAATTGCTGTTTTAAACTTGCAAAAACATAGAAAAACGCTAAATTCATGTTTCTTTCGTTCGAAACGGTGGATTTTTGTGAAATCACGATAAAACTTCTGTTTTAAACTTGCAAAAACATAGAAAAACGCTGTTTTGAACTATTCAAACTGATTAATTCATGTTTCTTTCGTGTGAAACGGCGATTTATGAGAAATGACGATAAAATTTCTGTTTTAAACTTGCAAAAACATAGAAAAACGCTGTTTTTAACTATTCAAACTGATAAATTCAGGTTTCTTTCGTGTGAAACGGCGTTTTATGACAAAAGACGATAAAATTGCTGTTTTAAACTTGCAAAAACATAGAAAAACGCTGTTTTGAACTATTCAAACTGACAAATTCATGTTTCTTTCGTGTGAAACGGCGATTTATGAGAAATGACGATAAAATTGCTGTTTTAAACTTGCAAAAACATAGAAAAACGCTGTTTTGAACTATTCAAACTGACAAATTCATGTTTCTTTCGTGTGAAACGGCGATTTATGAGAAATGACGATAAAATTGCTGTTTTAAACATGAAAAAACATAGAAAAACGCTGTTTTGAACTATTCAAACTGACAAATTCATGTTTCTTTCGTGTGAAACGGCGATTTATGAGAAATGACGATAAAATTGCTGTTTTAAACTTGCAAAAACATAGAAAAACGCTGTTTTCAACTATTCAAACTGACAAATTCATGTTTCTTTCATGTGAAACGGCGATTTATGAGAAATGACGATAAAATTGCTGTTTTAAACATGAAAAAACATAGAAAAACGCTGTTTTGAACTATTCAAACTGACAAATTCATGTTTCTTTCGTGTGAAACGGCGATTTATGAGAAATGACGATAAAATTGCTGTTTTAAACTTGCAAAAACATAGAAAAACGCTGTTTATAACTATTCAAACTGATAAATTCAGGTTTCTTTCGTTCGAAACGGTGGATTTTTGTGAAATCACGATAAAACTGCTGTTTTAAACTTGCAAAAACATAGAAAAACGCTGTTTTGAACTATTCAAACTGATAAATTCATGTTTCTTTCGTGTGAAACGGCGATTTATGAGAAATGACGATAAAATTGCTGTTTTAAACTTGCAAAAACATAGAAAAACGCTGTTTTGAACTATTCAAACTGACAAATTCATGTTTCTTTCGTGTGAAACGGCGATTTATGAGAAATGACGATAAAATTGCTGTTTTAAACATGAAAAAACATAGAAAAACGCTGTTTTGAACTATTCAAACTGACAAATTCATGTTTCTTTCGTGTGATACGGCGATTTATGAGAAATGACGATAAAATTGCTGTTTTAAACTTGCAAAAACATAGAAAAACGCTGTTTTCAACTATTCAAACTGACAAATTCATGTTTCTTTCGTGTGAAACGGCGATTTATGAGAAATGACGATAAAATTGCTGTTTTAAACATGAAAAAACATAGAAAAACGCTGTTTTGAACTATTCAAACTGACAAATTCATGTTTCTTTCGTGTGAAACGGCGATTTATGAGAAATGACGATAAAATTGCTGTTTTAAACTTGCAAAAACATAGAAAAACGCTGTTTTTAATATTCAAACTGATAAATTCATGTTTCTTTCGTGTGAAACGGCGATTTATGAGAAATGACGATAAAATTGCTGTTTTAAACTTGCAAAAACATAGAAAAACGCTGTTTTTAACTATTCAAACTGATAAATTCATGTTTCTTTCGTTCGAAACGGTGGATTTTTGTGAAATCACGATAAAACTTCTGTTTTAAACTTGCAAAAACATAGAAAAACGCTGTTTTGAACTATTCAAACTGATAAATTCATGTTTCTTTCGTGTGAAACGGCGATTTATGAGAAATGACGATAAAATTTCTGTTTTAAACTTGCAAAAACATAGAAAAACGCTGTTTTTAACTATTCAAACTGATAAATTCAGGTTTCTTTCATGTGAAACGGCGTTTTATGACAAAAGACGATAAAATTGCTGTTTTAAACTTGCAAAAACATAGAAAAACGCTGTTTTGAAATATTCAAACTGACAAATTCATGTTTCTTTCGTGTGAAACGGCGATTTATGAGAAATGACGATAAAATTGCTGTTTTAAACTTGCAAAAACATAGAAAAACGCTGTTTTGAACTATTCAAACTGACAAATTCATGTTTCTTTCGTGTGAAACGGCGATTTATGAGAAATGACGATAAAATTGCTGTTTTAAACATGAAAAAACATAGAAAAACGCTGTTTTGAACTATTCAAACTGACAAATTCATGTTTCTTTCGTGTGAAACGGCGATTTATGAGAAATGACGATAAAATTGCTGTTTTAAACTTGCAAAAACATAGAAAAACGCTGTTTTCAACTATTCAAACTGACAAATTCATGTTTCTTTCATGTGAAACGGCGATTTATGAGAAATGACGATAAAATTGCTGTTTTAAACATGAAAAAACATAGAAAAACGCTGTTTTGAACTATTCAAACTGACAAATTCATGTTTCTTTCCTGTGAAACGGCGATTTATGAGAAATGACGATAAAATTGCTGTTTTAAACTTGCAAAAACATAGAAAAACGCTGTTTATAACTATTCAAACTGATAAATTCAGGTTTCTTTCGTTCGAAACGGTGGATTTTTGTGAAATCACGATAAAACTGCTGTTTTAAACTTGCAAAAACATAGAAAAACGCTGTTTTGAACTATTCAAACTGATAAATTCATGTTTCTTTTGTGTGAAACGGCGATTTATGAGAAATGACGATAAAATTGCTGTTTTAAACTTGCAAAAACATAGAAAAACGCTGTTTTAAAATAAATAAAATAAATATTTTATTATTTTTGAACTATTCAAACTGACAAATTCATGTTTCTTTCGTGTGAAACGGCGATTTATGAGAAATGACGATAAAATTGCTGTTTTAAACATGAAAAAACATAGAAAAACGCTGTTTTGAACTATTCAAACTGACAAATTCATGTTTCTTTCGTGTGATACGGCGATTTATGAGAAATGACGATAAAATTGCTGTTTTAAACTTGCAAAAACATAGAAAAACGCTGTTTTCAACTATTCAAACTGACAAATTCATGTTTCTTTCGTGTGAAACGGCGATTTATGAGAAATGACGATAAAATTGCTGTTTTAAACATGAAAAAACATAGAAAAACGCTGTTATGAACTATTCAAACTGACAAATTCATGTTTCTTTCGTGTGAAACGGCGATTTATGAGAAATGACGATAAAATTGCTGTTTTAAACTTGCAAAAACATAGAAAAACGCTGTTTTTAACTATTCAAACTGATAAATTCATGTTTCTTTCGTGTGAAACGGCGATTTATGAGAAATGACGATAAAATTGCTGTTTTAAACTTGCAAAAACATAGAAAAACGCTGTTTTTAACTATTCAAACTGATAAATTCATGTTTCTTTCGTTCGAAACGGTGGATTTTTGTGAAATCACGATAAAACTTCTGTTTTAAACTTGCAAAAACATAGAAAAACGCTGTTTTGAACTATTCAAACTGATAAATTCATGTTTCTTTCGTGTGAAACGGCGATTTATGAGAAACGACGATAAAATTGCTGTTTTAAACATGAAAAAACATAGAAAAACGCTGTTTTGAACTATTCAAACTGACAAATTCATGTTTCTTTCGTGTGAAACGGCGATTTATGAGAAATTACGATAAAATTGCTGTTTTAAACTTGCAAAAACATAGAAAAACGCTGTTTTGAACTATTCAAACTGACAAATTCATGTTTCTTTCGTGTGAAACGGCGATTTATGAGAAATGACGATAAAATTGCTGTTTTAAACTTGCAAAAACATAGAACAACGCTGTTTTGAACTATTCAAACTGACAAATTCATGTTTCTTTCGTGTGAAACGGCGATTTATGAGAAATGACGATAAAATTGCTGTTTTAAACATGAAAAAACATAGAAAAACGCTGTTTTGAACTATTCAAACTGACAAATTCATGTTTCTTTCGTGTGAAACGGCGATTTATGAGAAATGACGATAAAATTGCTGTTTTAAACTTGCAAAAACATAGAAAAACGCTGTTTTCAACTATTCAAACTGACAAATTCATGTTTCTTTCGTGTGAAACGGCGATTTATGAGAAATGACGATAAAATTGCTGTTTTAAACATGAAAAAACATAGAAAAACGCTGTTTTTAACTATTCAAACTGATAAATTCATGTTTCTTTCGTGTGAAACGGCGATTTATGAGAAATGACGATAAAATTGCTGTTTTAAACTTGCAAAAACATAGAAAAACGCTGTTTTTAACTATTCAAACTGATAAATTCATGTTTCTTTCGTTCGAAACTGTGGATTTTTGTGAAATCACGATAAAACTTCTGTTTTAAACTTGCAAAAACATAGAAAAACGCTGTTTTGAACTATACAAACTGACAAATTCATGTTTCTTTCGTGTGAAACGGCGATTTATGAGAAATGACGATAAAATTGCTGTTTTAAACTTGCAAAAACATAGAAAAACGCTGTTTTCAACTATTCAAACTGACAAATTCATGTTTCTTTCGTGTGAAACGGCGATTTATGAGAATTGACGATAAAATTGCTGTTTTAAACATGAAAAAACATAGAAAAACGCTGTTTTGAACTATTCAAACTGACAAATTCATGTTTCTTTCGTGTGAAACGGCGATTTATGAGAAATGACGATAAAATTGCTGTTTTAAACTTGCAAAAACATAGAAAAACGCTGTTTTTAACTATTCAAACTGATAAATTCATGTTTCTTTCGTTCGAAACGGTGGATTTTTGTGAAATCACGATAAAACTTCTGTTTTAAACTTGCAAAAACATAGAAAAACGCTGTTTTGAACTATTCAAACTGATAAATTCATGTTTCTTTCGTGTGAAACGGCGATTTATGAGAAACGACGATAAAATTGCTGTTTTAAACATGAAAAAACATAGAAAAACGCTGTTTTGAACTATTCAAACTGACAAATTCATGTTTCTTTCGTGTGAAACGGCGATTTATGAGAAATTACGATAAAATTGCTGTTTTAAACTTGCAAAAACATAGAAAAACGCTGTTTTGAACTATTCAAACTGACAAATTCATGTTTCTTTCGTGTGAAACGGCGATTTATGAGAAATGACGATAAAATTGCTGTTTTAAACTTGCAAAAACATAGAACAACGCTGTTTTGAACTATTCAAACTGACAAATTCATGTTTCTTTCGTGTGAAACGGCGATTTATGAGAAATGACGATAAAATTGCTGTTTTAAACATGAAAAAACATAGAAAAACGCTGTTTTGAACTATTCAAACTGACAAATTCATGTTTCTTTCGTGTGAAACGGCGATTTATGAGAAATGACGATAAAATTGCTGTTTTAAACTTGCAAAAACATAGAAAAACGCTGTTTTCAACTATTCAAACTGACAAATTCATGTTTCTTTCGTGTGAAACGGCGATTTATGAGAAATGACGATAAAATTGCTGTTTTAAACATGAAAAAACATAGAAAAACGCTGTTTTTAACTATTCAAACTGATAAATTCATGTTTCTTTCGTGTGAAACGGCGATTTATGAGAAATGACGATAAAATTGCTGTTTTAAACTTGCAAAAACATAGAAAAACGCTGTTTTTAACTATTCAAACTGATAAATTCATGTTTCTTTCGTTCGAAACTGTGGATTTTTGTGAAATCACGATAAAACTTCTGTTTTAAACTTGCAAAAACATAGAAAAACGCTGTTTTGAACTATACAAACTGACAAATTCATGTTTCTTTCGTGTGAAACGGCGATTTATGAGAAATGACGATAAAATTGCTGTTTTAAACTTGCAAAAACATAGAAAAACGCTGTTTTCAACTATTCAAACTGACAAATTCATGTTTCTTTCGTGTGAAACGGCGATTTATGAGAATTGACGATAAAATTGCTGTTTTAAACATGAAAAAACATAGAAAAACGCTGTTTTGAACTATTCAAACTGACAAATTCATGTTTCTTTCGTGTGAAACGGCGATTTATGAGAAATGACGATAAAATTGCTGTTTTAAACTTGCAAAAACATAGAAAAACGCTGTTTTGAACTATTCAAACTGACAAATTCATGTTTCTTTCGTGTGAAACGGCGATTTATGAGAAATGGCGATAAAATTGCTGTTTTAAACTTGCAAAAACATAGAAAAACGCTGTTTTCAACTATTCAAACTGACAAATTCATGTTTCTTTCGTGTGAAACGGCGATTTATGAGAATTGACGATAAAATTGCTGTTTTAAACATGAAAAAACATAGAAAAACGCTGTTTTGAACTATTCAAACTGACAAATTCATGTTTCTTTTGTGTGAAACGGCGATTTATGAGAAATGACGATAAAATTGCTGTTTTAAACTTGCAAAAACATAGAAAAACGCTGTTTTGAACTATTCAAACTGACAAATTCATGTTTCTTTCGTGTGAAACGGCGATTTATGAGAAATCACGATAAAACCACTGTTTTAAACTTGCAAAAACATAGAAAAACGCTGTTTTGAACTATTCAAACTGATAAATTCATGTTTCTTTCGTGTGAAACGGCGATTTATGAGAAACGACGATAAAATTGCTGTTTTAAACATGAAAAAACATAGAAAAACGCTGTTTTGAACTATTCAAACTGACAAATTCATGTTTCTTTCGTGTGAAACGGCGATTTATGAGAAATGACGATAAAATTGCTGTTTTAAACTTGCAAAAACATAGAAAAACGCTGTTTTGCACTATTCAAACTGACAAATTCATGTTTCTTTCGTGTGAAACGGCGATTTATGAGAAATGACGATAAAATTGCGGTTTTAAACTTGCAAAAACATAGAAAAACGCTGTTTTTAACTATTCAAACTGATAAATTCAGGTTTCTTTCGTTCGAAACGGTAAATTTTTGTGAAATCACGATAAAACTGCTGTTTTAAACTTGCAAAAACATAGAAAAACGCTGTTTTGAACTATTCAAACTGATAAATTCATGTTTCTTTCGTGTGAAACGGCGATTTATGAGAAATGACGATAAAATTGCTGTTTTAAACTTGCAAAAACATAGAAAAACGCTGTTTTTAACTATTCAAACTGACAATTTCATGTTTCTTTTGTGTGAAACGGCGTTTTATGAGAAACGACGATAAAATTGCTGTTTTAAACTTGCAAAAACATAGAAAAACGCTGTTTTGAACTATTCAAACTGACAAATTCATGTTTCTTTCGTGTGAAACGGCGATTTATGAGAAATGACGATAAAATTGCTGTTTTAAACGTGCAAAAACATAGAAAAACGCTGTTTTCAACTATTCAAACTGACAAATTCATGTTTCTTTCGTGTGAAACGGCGATTTATGAGAAATGACGATAAAATTGCTGTTTTAAACTTGCAAAAACATAGAAAAACGCTGTTTTTAACTATTCAAACTGATAAATTCATGTTTCTTTCGTTCGAAACTGTGGATTTTTGTGAAATCACGATAAAACTTCTGTTTTAAACTTGCAAAAACATAGAAAAACGCTGTTTTGAACTATTCAAACTGATAAATTCATGTTTCTTTCGTGTGAAACGGCGATTTATGAGAAATGACGATGAAATTGCTGTTTTAAACTTGCAAAAACATAGAAAAACGCTGTTTTTAACTATTCAAACTGATAAATTCAAGTTTCTTTCGTGTGAAACGGCGATTTATGAGAAATGACGATAAAATTGCTGTTTTAAACTTGCAAAAACATAGAAAAACGCTGTTTTTAACTATTCAAACTGACAATTTCATGTTTCTTTCGTGTGAAACGGCGTTTTATGAGAAACGACGATAAAATTGCTGTTTTAAACTTGCAAAAACATAGAAAAACGCTGTTTTGAACTATTCAAACTGACAAATTCATGTTTCTTTCGTGTGAAACGGCGATTTATGAGAAATGACGATAAAATTGCTGTTTTAAACTTGCAAAAACATAGAAAAACGCTGTTTTTAACTATTCAAACTGATAAATTCAGGTTTCTTTCGTGTGAAACGGCGATTTATGAGAAATTACGATAAAATTGCTGTTTTAAACTTGCAAAAACATAGAAAAACGCTGTTTTTAACTATTCAAACTGACAATTTCATGTTTCTTTCGTGTGAAACGGCGTTTTATGAGAAACGACGATAAAATTGCTGTTTTAAACTTGCAAAAACATAGAAAAACGCTGTTTTGAACTATTCAAACTGACAAATTCATGTTTCTTTCGTGTGAAACGGCTATTTATGCGAAATGACGATAAAATTGCTGTTTTAAACTTGCAAAAACATAGAAAAACGCTGTTTTCAACTATTCAAACTGACAAATTCATGTTTCTTTCGTGCGAAACGGCGATTTATGAGAAATGACGATAAAATTGCTGTTTTAAACATGAAAAAACATAGAAAACGCTGTTTTGAACTATTCAAACTGACAAATTCATGTTTCTTTCGTGTGAAACGGCGATTTATGAGAAATGACGATAAAATTGCTGTTTTAAACTTGCAAAAACATAGAAAAACGCTGTTTTCAACTATTCAAACTGACAAATTCATGTTTCTTTCGTGTGAAACGGCGATTTATGAGAATTGACGATAAAATTGCTGTTTTAAACATGAAAAAACATAGAAAAACGCTGTTTTGAACTATTCAAACTGACAAATTCATGTTTCTTTCGTGTGAAACGGCGATTTATGAGAAATGACGATAAAATTGCTGTTTTAAACTTGCAAAAACATAGAAAAACGCTGTTTTTAACTATTCAAACTGATAAAAATTCAGGTTTCTTTCGTGTGAAACGGCGATTTATGAGAAATGACGATAAAATTGCTGTTTTAAACTTGCAAAAACATAGAAAAACGCTGTTTTTAACTATTCAAACTGACAATTTCATGTTTCTTTTGTGTGAAACGGCGTTTTATGAGAAACGACGATAAAATTGCTGTTTTAAACTTGCAAAAACATAGAAAAACGCTGTTTTGAACTATTCAAACTGACAAATTCATGTTTCTTTCGTGTGAAACGGCGATTTATGAGAAATGACGATAAAATTGCTGTTTTAAACTTGCAAAAACATAGAAAAACGCTGTTTTCAACTATTCAAACTGACAAATTCATGTTTCTTTCGTGTGAAACGGCGATTTATGAGAAATGACGATAAAATTGCTGTTTTAAACATGAAAAAAACATAGAAAAACGCTGTTTTGAACTATTCAAACTGACAAATTCATGTTTCTTTCGTGTGAAACGGCGATTTATGAGAAATGACGATAAAATTGCTGTTTTAAACTTGCAAAAACATAGAAAAACGCTGTTTTCAACTATTCAAACTGACAAATTCATGTTTCTTTCGTGTGAAACGGCGATTTATGAGAATTGACGATAAAATTGCTGTTTTAAACATGAAAAAACATAGAAAAACGCTGTTTTGAACTATTCAAACTGACAAATTCATGTTTCTTTCGTGTGAAACGGCGATTTATGAGAAATGACGATAAAATTGCTGTTTTAAACTTGCAAAAACATAGAAAAACGCTGTTTTGAACTATTCAAACTGACAAATTCATGTTTCTTTCGTGTGAAACGGCGATTTATGAGAAATGGCGATAAAATTGCTGTTTTAAACTTGCAAAAACATAGAAAAACGCTGTTTTCAACTATTCAAACTGACAAATTCATGTTTCTTTCGTGTGAAACGGCGATTTATGAGAATTGACGATAAAATTGCTGTTTTAAACATGAAAAAACATAGAAAAACGCTGTTTTGAACTATTCAAACTAACAAATTCATGTTTCTTTCGTGTGAAACGGCGATTTATGAGAAATGACGATAAAATTGCTGTTTTAAAGTTGCAAAAACATAGAAAAACGCTATTTTCAACTTTTCAAACTGATAAATTCAGGTTTCTTTCGTTCGAAACGGTGGATTTTTGTGAAATCACGATAAAACTGCTGTTTTAAACTTGCAAAAACATAGAAAAACGCTGTTTTGAACTATTCAAACTGATAAATTCATGTTTCTTTCGTGTGAAACGGCGATTTATAAGAAATGACGATAAAATTTCTGTTTTAAACTTGCAAAAACATAGAAAAACGCTGTTTTTAACTATTCAAACTGATAAATTCAGGTTTCTTTCGTGTGAAACGGCGTTTTATGAGAAATGACGATAAAATTGCTGTTTTAAACTTGCAAAAACATAGAAAAACGCTGTTTTGAACTATTCAAACTGACAAATTCATGTTTCTTTCGTGTGAAACGGCGATTTATTTGAAACGACGATAAAATTGCTGTTTTAAACTTGCAAAAACATAGAAAAACGCTGTTTTGAACTATTCAAACTGACAAATTCATGTTTCATTCGTGTGAAACGGCGATTTATGAGAAATGACGATAAAATTGCTGTTTTAAACATGAAAAAACATAGAAAAACGCTGTTTTGAACTATTCAAACTGACAAATTCATGTTTCTTTCGTGTGAAACGGCGATTTATGAGAAATGACGATAAAATTGCTGTTTTAAACTTGCAAAAACATAGTAAAACGCTGTTTTCAACTATTCAAACTGACAAATTTATGTTTCTTTCGTGTGAAACGGCGATTTATGAGAAATGACGATAAAATTGCTGTTTTAAACATGAAAAAACATAGAAAAACGCTGTTTTGAACTATTCAAACTGACAAATTCATGTTTCTTTCGTGTGAAACGGCGATTTATGAGAAATGACGATAAAGTTGCTGTTTTAAACTTGCAAAAACATAGAAAAACGCTGTTTTTAACTATTCAAACTGATAAATTCATGTTTCTTTCGTGTGAAACGGCGATTTATGAGAAATGACGATAAAATTGCTGTTTTAAAGTTGCAAAAACATAGAAAAACGCTATTTTTAACTTTTCAAACTGATAAATTCAGGTTTCTTTCGTTCGAAACGGTGGATTTTTGTGAAATCACGATAAAACTGCTGTTTTAAACTTGCAAAAACATAGAAAAACGCTGTTTTGAACTATTCAAACTGATAAATTCATGTTTCTTTCGTGTGAAACGGCGATTTATAAGAAATGACGATAAAATTTCTGTTTTAAACTTGCAAAAACATAGAAAAACGCTGTTTTTAACTATTCAAACTGATAAATTCAGGTTTCTTTCGTGTGAAACGGCGTTTTATGAGAAATGACGATAAAATTGCTGTTTTAAACATGAAAAAACATAGAAAAACGCTGTTTTGAACTATTCAAACTGACAAATTCATGTTTCTTTCGTGTGAAACGGCGATTTATGAGAAATGACGATAAAATTGCTGTTTTAAACTTGCAAAAACATAGAAAAACGCTGTTTTCAACTATTCAAACTGATAAATTCATGTTTCTTTCGTGTGAAACGGCGATTTATGAGAAATGACGATAAAATTTCTGTTTTAAACTTGCAAAAACATAGAAAAACGCTGTTTTTAACTATTCAAACTGATAAATTCAGGTTTCTTTCGTGTGAAACGGCGTTTTATGAGAAATGACGATAAAATTGCTGTTTTAAACTTGCAAAAACATAGAAAAACGCTGTTTTGAACTATTCAAACTGACAAATTCATGTTTCTTTCGTGTGAAACGGCGATTTATTTGAAACGACGATAAAATTGCTGTTTTAAACTTGCAAAAACATAGAAAAACGCTGTTTTGAACTATTCAAACTGACAAATTCATGTTTCATTCGTGTGAAACGGCGATTTATGAGAAATGACGATAAAATTGCTGTTTTAAACATGAAAAAACATAGAAAAACGCGGTTTTGAACTATTCAAACTGACAAATTCATGTTTCTTTCGTGTGAAACGGCGATTTATGAGAAATGACGATAAAATTGCTGTTTTAAACTTGCAAAAACATAGTAAAACGCTGTTTTCAACTATTCAAACTGACAAATTTATGTTTCTTTCGTGTGAAACGGCGATTTATGAGAAATGACGATAAAATTGCTGTTTTAAACATGAAAAAACATAGAAAAACGCTGTTTTGAACTATTCAAACTGACAAATTCATGTTTCTTTCGTGTGAAACGGCGATTTATGAGAAATGACGATAAAGTTGCTGTTTTAAACTTGCAAAAACATAGAAAAACGCTGTTTTTAACTATTCAAACTGATAAATTCATGTTTCTTTCGTGTGAAACGGCGATTTATGAGAAATGACGATAAAATTGCTGTTTTAAACTTGCAAAAACATAGAAAAACGCTGTTTTTAACTATTCAAACTGACAATTTCATGTTTCTTTCGTGTGAAACGGCGTTTTATGAGAAACGACAATAAAATTGCTGTTTTAAACTTGCAAAAACATAGAAAAACGCTGTTTGGAACTATTCAAACTGACAAATTCATGTTTCTTTCGTGTGAAACGGCGATTTATGAGAAATGACGATAAAATTGCTGTTTTAAACTTGCAAAAACATAGAAAAACGCTGTTTTCAACTATTCAAACTGACAAATTCATGTTTCTTTCGTGTGAAACGGCGATTTATGAGAAATGACGATAAAATTGCTGTTTTAAACATGAAAAAACATAGAAAAACGCTGTTTTGAACTATTCAAACTGACAAATTCATGTTTCTTTCGTGTGAAACGGCGATTTATGAGAAATGACGATAAAATTGCTGTTTTAAACTTGCAAAAACATAGAAAAACGCTGTTTTTAACTATTCAAACTGATAAATTCATGTTTCTTTCGTGTGAAACGGCGATTTATGAGAAATGACGATAAAATTGCTGTTTTAAACTTGCAAAAACATAGAAAAACGCTGTTTTTAACTATTCAAACTGATAAATTCATGTTTCTTTCGTTCGAAACGGTGGATTTTTGTGAAATCACGATAAAACTTCTGTTTTAAACTTGCAAAAACATAGAAAAACGCTGTTTTGAACTATTCAAACAGATAAATTCATGTTTCTTTCGTGTGAAACGGCGATTTATGAGAAATGACGATAAAATTTCTGTTTTAAACTTGCAAAAACATAGAAAAACGCTGTTTTTAACTATTCAAACTGATAAATTCAGGTTTCTTTCGTGTGAAACGGCGTTTTATGAGAAATGACGATAAAATTGCTGTTTTAAACATGAAAAAACATAGAAAAACGCTGTTTTGAACTATTCAAACTGACAAATTCATGTTTCTTTCGTGTGAAACGGCGATTTAAGAGAAATGACGATAAAATTTCTGTTTTAAACTTGCAAAAACATAGAAAAACGCTGTTTTTAACTATTCAAACTGATAAATTCAGGTTTCTTTCGTGTGAAACGGCGTTTTATGAGAAATGACGATAAAATTGCTGTTTTAAACTTGCAAAAACATAGAAAAACGCTGTTTTGAACTATTCAAACTGACAAATTCATGTTTCTTTCGTGTGAAACGGCGATTTATTTGAAACGACGATAAAATTGCTGTTTTAAAGTTGCAAAAACATAGAAAAACGCTGTTTTGAACTATTCAAACTGACAAATTCATGTTTCATTCGTGTGAAACGGCGATTTATGAGAAATGACGATAAAATTGCTGTTTTAAACATGAAAAAACATAGAAAAACGCTGTTTTGAACTATTCAAACTGACAAATTCATGTTTCTTTCGTGTGAAACGGCGATTTATGAGAAATGACGATAAAATTGCTGTTTTAAACTTGCAAAAACATAGTAAAACGCTGTTTTCAACTATTCAAACTGACAAATTTATGTTTCTTTCGTGTGAAACGGCGATTTATGAGAAATGACGATAAAATTGCTGTTTTAAACATGAAAAAACATAGAAAAACGCTGTTTTGAACTATTCAAACTGACAAATTCATGTTTCTTTCGTGTGAAACGACGATTTATGAGAAATGACGATAAAGTTGCTGTTTTAAACTTGCAAAAACATAGAAAAACGCTGTTTTTAACTATTCAAACTGATAAATTCATGTTTCTTTCGTGTGAAACGGCGATTTATGAGAAATGACGATAAAATTGCTGTTTTAAACTTGCAAAAACATAGAAAAACGCTGTTTTTAACTATTCAAACTGACAATTTCATGTTTCTTTCGTGTGAAACGGCGTTTTATGAGAAACGACAATAAAATTGCTGTTTTAAACTTGCAAAAACATAGAAAAACGCTGTTTGGAACTATTCAAACTGACAAATTCATGTTTCTTTCGTGTAAAACGGCGATTTATGAGAAATGACGTTAAAATTGCTGTTTTAAACTTGCAAAAACATAGAAAAACGCTGTTTTCAACTATTCAAACTGACAAATTCATGTTTCTTTCGTGTGAAACGGCGATTTATGAGAAATGACGATAAAATTGCTGTTTTAAACATGAAAAAACATAGAAAAACGCTGTTTTGAACTATTCAAACTGACAAATTCATGTTTCTTTCGTGTGAAACGGCGATTTATGAGAAATGACGATAAAATTGCTGTTTTAAACATGAAAAAACATAGAAAAACGCTGCTTTGAACTATTCAAACTGACAAATTCATGTTTCTTTCGTGTGAAACGGCGATTTATGAGAAATGACGATAAAATTGCTGTTTTAAACTTGCAAAAACATAGAAAAACGCTGTTTTTAACTATTCAAACTGATAAATTCAGGTTTCTTTCGTTCGAAACGGTGGATTTTTGTGAAATCACGATAAAACTGCTGTTTTAAACTTGCAAAAACATAGAAAAACGCTGTTTTGAACTATTCAAACTGATAAATTCATGTTTCTTTCGTGTGAAACGGCGATTTATGAGAAATGACGATAAAATTTCTGTTTTAAACTTGCAAAAACATAGAAAAACGCTGTTTTTAACTATTCAAACTGATAAATTCAGGTTTCTTTCGTGTGAAACGGCGTTTTATGATAAATGACGATAAAATTGCTGTTTTAAACTAGCAAAAACATAGAAAAACGCTGTTTTGAACTATTCAAACTGACAAATTCATTTTTCTTTCGTGTGAAACGGCGATTTATGAGAAATGACAATAAAATTGCTGTTTTAAACTTGTAAAAACATAGAAAAACGCTGTTTTGAACTATTCAAACTGACAAATTCATGTTTCTTTCGTGTGAAACGGCGATTTATGAGAAATGACGATAAAATTGCTGTTTTAAACATGAAAAAACATAGAAAAACGCTGTTTTGACTATTCAAACTGACAAATTCATGTTTCTTTCGTGTGAAACGGCGATTTATGAGAAATGACGATAAAATTGCTGTTTTAAACTTGCAAAAACATAGAAAAACGCTGTTTTCAACTATTCAAAGTGACAAATTCATGTTTCTTTCGTGTGAAACGGCGATTTATGAGAAATGACGATAAAATTGCTGTTTTAAACATGAAAAAACATAGAAAAACGCTGTTTTGAACTATTCAAACTGACAAATTCATGTTTCTTTCGTGTGAAACGGCGATTTATGAGAAATGACGATAAAATTGCTGTTTTAAACTTGCAAAAACATAGAAAAACGCTGTTTTTAACTATTCAAACTGATAAATTCATGTTTCTTTCGTGTGAAACGGCGATTTATGAGAAATGACGATAAAATTGCTGTTTTAAACTTGCAAAAACATAGAAAAACGCTGTTTTTAACTATTCAAACTGATAAATTCATGTTTCTTTCGTTCGAAACGGTGGATTTTTGTGAAATCACGATAAAACTTCTGTTTTAAACTTGCAAAAACATAGAAAAACGCTGTTTTGAACTATTCAAACTGATAAATTCATGTTTCTTTCGTGTGAAACGGCGATTTATGAGAAATGACGATAAAATTGCTGTTTTAAACTTGCAAAAACATAGAAAAACGCTGTTTTTAACTATTCAAACTGATAAATTCAGGTTTCTTTCGTGTGAAACGGCGATTTATGAGAAATGACGATAAAATTGCTGTTTTAAACTTGCAAAAACATAGAAAAACGCTGTTTTTAACTATTCAAACTGACAATTTCATGTTTCTTTCGTGTGAAACGGCGTTTTATGAGAAACGACGATAAAACTTCTGTTTTAAACTTGCAAAAACATAGAAAAACGCTGTTTTGAACTATTCAAACTGATAAATTCATGTTTCTTTCGTGTGAAACGGCGATTTATGAGAAATGACGATAAAATTTCTGTTTTAAACTTGCAAAAACATAGAAAAACGCTGTTTTTAACTATTCAAACTGATAAATTCAGGTTTCTTTCGTGTGAAACGGCGTTTTATGAGAAATGACGATAAAATTGCTGTTTTAAACATGAAAAAACATAGAAAAACGCTGTTTTGAACTATTCAAACTGACAAATTCATGTTTCTTTCGTGTGAAACGGCGATTTATGAGAAATGACGATAAAATTGCTGTTTTAAACATGAAAAAACATAGAAAAACGCTGCTTTGAACTATTCAAACTGACAAATTCATGTTTCATTCGTGTGAAACGGCGATTTATGAGAAATGACGATAAAATTGCTGTTTTAAACATGAAAAAACATAGAAAAACGCTGTTTTGAACTATTCAAACTGACAAATTCATGTTTCTTTCGTGTGAAACGGCGATTTATGAGAAATGACGATAAAATTGCTGTTTTAAACTTGCAAAAACATAGTAAAACGCTGTTTTCAACTATTCAAACTGACAAATTTATGTTTCTTTCGTGTGAAACGGCGATTTATGAGAAATGACGATAAAATTGCTGTTTTAAACTTGCAAAAACATAGAAAAACGCTGTTTTCAACTATTCAAACTGACAAATTCATGTTTCTTTCGTGTGAAACGACGATTTATGAGAAATGACGATAAAGTTGCTGTTTTAAACTTGCAAAAACATAGAAAAACGCTGTTTTTAACTATTCAAACTGATAAATTCATGTTTCTTTCGTGTGAAACGGCGATTTATGAGAAATGACGATAAAATTGCTGTTTTAAACTTGCAAAAACATAGAAAAACGCTGTTTTTAACTATTCAAACTGACAATTTCATGTTTCTTTCGTGTGAAACGGCGTTTTATGAGAAACGACAATAAAATTGCTGTTTTAAACTTGCAAAAACATAGAAAAACGCTGTTTGGAACTATTCAAACTGACAAATTCATGTTTCTTTCGTGTAAAACGGCGATTTATGAGAAATGACGTTAAAATTGCTGTTTTAAACTTGCAAAAACATAGAAAAACGCTGTTTTCAACTATTCAAACTGACAAATTCATGTTTCTTTCGTGTGAAACGGCGATTTATGAGAAATGACGATAAAATTGCTGTTTTAAACATGAAAAAACATAGAAAAACGCTGTTTTGAACTATTCAAACTGACAAATTCATGTTTCTTTCGTGTGAAACGGCGATTTATGAGAAATGACGATAAAATTGCTGTTTTAAACATGAAAAAACATAGAAAAACGCTGCTTTGAACTATTCAAACTGACAAATTCATGTTTCTTTCGTGTGAAACGGCGATTTATGAGAAATGACGATAAAATTGCTGTTTTAAACTTGCAAAAACATAGAAAAACGCTGTTTTTAACTATTCAAACTGATAAATTCAGGTTTCTTTCGTTCGAAACGGTGGATTTTTGTGAAATCACGATAAAACTGCTGTTTTAAACTTGCAAAAACATAGAAAAACGCTGTTTTGAACTATTCAAACTGATAAATTCATGTTTCTTTCGTGTGAAACGGCGATTTATGAGAAATGACGATAAAATTTCTGTTTTAAACTTGCAAAAACATAGAAAAACGCTGTTTTTAACTATTCAAACTGATAAATTCAGGTTTCTTTCGTGTGAAACGGCGTTTTATGATAAATGACAATAAAATTGCTGTTTTAAACTAGCAAAAACATAGAAAAACGCTGTTTTGAACTATTCAAACTGACAAATTCATTTTTCTTTCGTGTGAAACGGCGATTTATGAGAAATGACAATAAAATTGCTGTTTTAAACTTGTAAAAACATAGAAAAACGCTGTTTTGAACTATTCAAACTGACAAATTCATGTTTCTTTCGTGTGAAACGGCGATTTATGAGAAATGACGATAAAATTGCTGTTTTAAACATGAAAAAACATAGAAAAACGCTGTTTTGACTATTCAAACTGACAAATTCATGTTTCTTTCGTGTGAAACGGCGATTTATGAGAAATGACGATAAAATTGCTGTTTTAAACTTGCAAAAACATAGAAAAACGCTGTTTTCAACTATTCAAACTGACAAATTCATGTTTCTTTCGTGTGAAACGGCGATTTATGAGAAATGACGATAAAATTGCTGTTTTAAACATGAAAAAACATAGAAAAACGCTGTTTTGAACTATTCAAACTGACAAATTCATGTTTCTTTCGTGTGAAACGGCGATTTATGAGAAATGACGATAAAATTGCTGTTTTAAACTTGCAAAAACATAGAAAAACGCTGTTTTTAACTATTCAAACTGATAAATTCATGTTTCTTTCGTGTGAAACGGCGATTTATGAGAAATGACGATAAAATTGCTGTTTTAAACTTGCAAAAACATAGAAAAACGCTGTTTTTAACTATTCAAACTGATAAATTCATGTTTCTTTCGTTCGAAACGGTGGATTTTTGTGAAATCACGATAAAACTTCTGTTTTAAACTTGCAAAAACATAGAAAAACGCTGTTTTGAACTATTCAAACTGATAAATTCATGTTTCTTTCGTGTGAAACGGCGATTTATGAGAAATGACGATAAAATTGCTGTTTTAAACTTGCAAAAACATAGAAAAACGCTGTTTTTAACTATTCAAACTGATAAATTCAGGTTTCTTTCGTGTGAAACGGCGATTTATGAGAAATGACGATAAAATTGCTGTTTTAAACTTGCAAAAACATAGAAAAACGCTGTTTTTAACTATTCAAACTGACAATTTCATGTTTCTTTCGTGTGAAACGGCGTTTTATGAGAAACGACGATAAAATTGCTGTTTTAAACTTGCAAAAACATAGAAAAACGCTGTTTTGAACTATTCAAACTGACAAATTCATGTTTCTTTCGTGTGAAACGGGATTTATGAGAAATGACGATAAAATTGCTGTTTTAAACTTGCAAAAACATAGAAAAACGCTGATTTCAACTATTCAAACTGACAAATTCATGTTTCTTTCGTGTGAAACGGCGATTTATGAGAAATGACGATAAAATTGCTGTTTTAAACATGAAAAAACATAGAAAAACGCTGTTTTGAACTATTCAAACTGACAAATTCATGTTTCTTTCGTGTGAAACGGCGATTTATGAGAAATGACGATAAAATTGCTGTTTTAAACTTGCAAAAACATAGAAAAACGCTGTTTTCAACTATTAAAACTGACAAATTCATGTTTCTTTCGTGTGAAACGGCGATTTATGAGAAATGACGATAAAATTGCTGTTTTAAACATGAAAAAACTTAAAAAAACGCTGTTTTGAACTATTCAAACTGACAAATTCACGTTTCTTTCGTGTGAAACGGCGATTTATGAGAAATGACGATAAAATTGCTGTTTTAAACTTGCAAAAACATAGAAAAACGCTGTTTTTAACTATTCAAACTGATAAATTCAGGTTTCTTTCGTTCGAAACGGTGGATTTTGTGAAATCACGATAAAACTGCTGTTTTAAACTTGCAAAAACATAGAAAAACGCTGTTTTGAACTATTTAAACTGATAAATTTATGTTTCTTTCGTGTGAAACGGCGATTTATGAGAAATGACGATAAAATTTCTGTTTTAAACTTGCAAAAACATAGAAAAACGCTGTTTTTAACTATTCAAACTGATAAATTCAGGTTTCTTTTGTGTGAAACGGCGTTTTATGACAAAAGACGATGAAATTGCTGTTTTAAACTTGCAAAAACATAGAAAAACGCTGTTTTGAACTATTCAAACTGACAAATTCATGTTTCTTTCGTGTGAAACGGCGATTTATGAGAAATGACGATAAAATTGCTGTTTTAAACTTGCAAAAACATAGAAAAACGCTGTTTTGAACTATTCAAACTGACAAATTCATGTTTCTTTCGTGTGAAACGGCGATTTATGAGAAATGACGATAAAATTGCTGTTTTAAACATGAAAAAACATAGAAAAACGCTGTTTTGAACTATTCAAACTGACAAATTCATGTTTCTTTCGTGTGAAACGGCGATTTATGAGAAATGACGATAAAATTGCTGTTTTAAACTTGCAAAAACATAGTAAAACGCTGTTTTCAACTATTCAAACTGACAAATTTATGTTTCTTTCGTGTGAAACGGCGATTTATGAGAAATGACGATAAAATTGCTGTTTTAAACTTGCAAAAACATAGAAAAAACGCTGTTTTCAACTATTCAAACTGACAAATTCATGTTTCTTTCGTGTGAAACGACGATTTATGAGAAATGACGATAAAGTTGCTGTTTTAAACTTGCAAAAACATAGAAAAACGCTGTTTTTAACTATTCAAACTGATAAATTCATGTTTCTTTCGTGTGAAACGGCGATTTATGAGAAATGACGATAAAATTGCTGTTTTAAACTTGCAAAAACATAGAAAAACGCTGTTTTTAACTATTCAAACTGACAATTTCATGTTTCTTTCGTGTGAAACGGCGTTTTATGAGAAACGACAATAAAATTGCTGTTTTAAACTTGCAAAAACATAGAAAAACGCTGTTTGGAACTATTCAAACTGACAAATTCATGTTTCTTTCGTGTAAAACGGCGATTTATGAGAAATGACGTTAAAATTGCTGTTTTAAACTTGCAAAAACATAGAAAAACGCTGTTTTCAACTATTCAAACTGACAAATTCATGTTTCTTTCGTGTGAAACGGCGATTTATGAGAAATGACGATAAAATTGCTGTTTTAAACATGAAAAAACATAGAAAAACGCTGTTTTGAACTATTCAAACTGACAAATTCATGTTTCTTTCGTGTGAAACGGCGATTTATGAGAAATGACGATAAAATTGCTGTTTTAAACATGAAAAAACATAGAAAAACGCTGCTTTGAACTATTCAAACTGACAAATTCATGTTTCTTTCGTGTGAAACGGCGATTTATGAGAAATGACGATAAAATTGCTGTTTTAAACTTGCAAAAACATAGAAAAACGCTGTTTTTAACTATTCAAACTGATAAATTCAGGTTTCTTTCGTTCGAAACGGTGGATTTTTGTGAAATCACGATAAAACTGCTGTTTTAAACTTGCAAAAACATAGAAAAACGCTGTTTTGAACTATTCAAACTGATAAATTCATGTTTCTTTCGTGTGAAACGGCGATTTATGAGAAATGACGATAAAATTTCTGTTTTAAACTTGCAAAAACATAGAAAAACGCTGTTTTTAACTATTCAAACTGATAAATTCAGGTTTCTTTCGTGTGAAACGGCGTTTTATGATAAATGACGATAAAATTGCTGTTTTAAACTAGCAAAAACATAGAAAAACGCTGTTTTGAACTATTCAAACTGACAAATTCATTTTTCTTTCGTGTGAAACGGCGATTTATGAGAAATGACAATAAAATTGCTGTTTTAAACTTGTAAAAACATAGAAAAACGCTGTTTTGAACTATTCAAACTGACAAATTCATGTTTCTTTCGTGTGAAACGGCGATTTATGAGAAATGACGATAAAATTGCTGTTTTAAACATGAAAAAACATAGAAAAACGCTGTTTTGACTATTCAAACTGACAAATTCATGTTTCTTTCGTGTGAAACGGCGATTTATGAGAAATGACGATAAAATTGCTGTTTTAAACTTGCAAAAACATAGAAAAACGCTGTTTTCAACTATTCAAACTGACAAATTCATGTTTCTTTCGTGTGAAACGGCGATTTATGAGAAATGACGATAAAATTGCTGTTTTAAACATGAAAAAACATAGAAAAACGCTGTTTTGAACTATTCAAACTGACAAATTCATGTTTCTTTCGTGTGAAACGGCGATTTATGAGAAATGACGATAAAATTGCTGTTTAAACTTGCAAAAACATAGAAAAAACGCTGTTTTTAACTATTCAAACTGATAAATTCATGTTTCTTTCGTGTGAAACGGCGATTTATGAGAAATGACGATAAAATTGCTGTTTTAAACTTGCAAAAACATAGAAAAACGCTGTTTTTAACTATTCAAACTGATAAATTCATGTTTCTTTCGTTCGAAACGGTGGATTTTGTGAAATCACGATAAAACTTCTGTTTTAAACTTGCAAAAACATAGAAAAACGCTGTTTTGAACTATTCAAACTGATAAATTCATGTTTCTTTCGTGTGAAACGGCGATTTATGAGAAATGACGATAAAATTGCTGTTTTAAACTTGCAAAAACATAGAAAAACGCTGTTTTTTAACTATTCAACTGATAAATTCAGGTTTCTTTCGTGTGAAACGGCGATTTATGAGAAATGACGATAAAATTGCTGTTTTAAACTTGCAAAAACATAGAAAAACGCTGTTTTTAACTATTCAAACTGACAATTTCATGTTTCTTTCGTGTGAAAAAACGGCGATTTATGAGAAATGACGATAAAATTTCTGTTTTAAACTTGCAAAAACATAGAAAAACGCTGTTTTTAACTATTCAAACTGATAAATTCAGGTTTCTTTCGTGTGAAACGGCGTTTTATGAGATATGACGATAAAGTTGCTGTTTTAAACTTGCAAAAACATAGAAAAACGCTGTTTTGAACTATTCAAACTGACAAATTCATGTTTCTTTCGTGTGAAACGGCGATTTATGAGAAATGACGATAAAATTGCTGTTTTAAACTTGCAAAAACATAGAAAAACGCTGTTTTCAACTATTCAAACTGACAAATTCATGTTTCTTCGTGTGAAACGGCGATTTATGAGAAATGACGATAAAATTGCTGTTTTAAACATGAAAAAACATAGAAAAACGCTGTTTTGAACTATTCAAACTGACAAATTCATGTTTCTTTCGTGTGAAACGGCGATTTATGAGAAATGACGATAAAATTGCTGTTTTAAACTTGCAAAAACATAGAAAAACGCTGTTTTTAACAATTCAAACTGATAAATTCATGTTTCTTTCGTGTGAAACGGCGATTTATGAGAAATGACGATAAAATTGCTGTTTTAAACTTGCAAAAACATAGAAAAACGCTGTTTTTAACTATTCAAACTGATAAATTCATGTTTCTTTCGTTCGAAACGGTGGATTTTTGTGAAATCACGATAAAACTTCTGTTTTAAACTTGCAAAAACATAGAAAAACGCTGTTTTCAACTATTCAAACTGACAAATTCATGTTTCTTTCGTGTGAAACGGCGATTTATGAGAAATGACGATAAAATTGCTGTTTTAAACATGAAAAAACATAGAAAAACGCTGTTTTGAACTATTCGAACTGACAAATTCATGTTTCTTTCGTGTGAAACGGCGATTTATGAGAAATGACGATAAAATTGCTGTTTTAAACTTGCAAAAACATAGAAAAACGCTCATTTGAACTATTCAAACTGACAAATTCATGTTTCTTTCGTGTGAAACGGCGATTTATGAGAAATGACGATAAAATTGCTGTTTTGAACTTGCAAAAACATAGAAAAACGCTGTTTTGAACTATTCAAACTGACAAATTCATGTTTCTTTCGTGTGAAACGGCGATTTATGAGAAATGACGATAAAATTGCTGTTTTAAACATGAAAAAACATAGAAAAACGCTGTTTTGAACTATTCAAACTGACAAATTCATGTTTCTTTCGTGTGAAACGGCGATTTATGAGAAATGACGATAAAATTGCTGTTTTAAACTTGCAAAAACATAGAAAAACGCTGTTTTCAACTATTCAAACTGATAAATTCATGTTTCTTTCGTGTGAAACGGCGATTTATGAGAAATGACGATAAAATTGCTGTTTTAAACTTGCAAAAACATAGAAAAACGCTGTTTTTAACTATTCAAACTGATAAATTCATGTTTCTTTCGTTCGAAACGGTGGATTTTTGTGAAATCACGATTAAAGTTCTGTTTTAATCTTGCAAAAACATAGAAAAACGCTGTTTTGAACTATTCAAACTGACAAATTCATGTTTCTTTCGTGTGAAACGGCGATTTATGAGAAATGACGATAAAATTGCTGTTTTAAACTTGCAAAAACATAGAAAAACGCTGTTTTTAACTATTCAAACTGATAAATTCAGGTTTCTTTCGTTCGAAACGGTGGATTTTTGTGAAATCACGATAAAACTGCTGTTTTAAACTTGCAAAAACATAGAAAAACGCTGTTTTGAACTATTCAAACTGATAAATTCATGTTTCTTTCGTGTGAAACGGCGATTTATGAGAAATGACGATAAAATTTCTGTTTTAAACTTGCAAAAACATAGAAAAACGCTGTTTTTAACTATTCAAACTGATAAATTCAGGTTTCTTTCGTGTGAAACGGCGTTTTATGAGATATGACGATAAAGTTGCTGTTTTAAACTTGCAAAAACATAGAAAAACGCTGTTTTGAACTATTCAAACTGACAAATTCATGTTTCTTTCGTGTGAAACGGCGATTTATGAGAAATGACGATAAAATTGCTGTTTTAAACTTGCAAAAACATAGAAAAACGCTGTTTTCAACTATTCAAACTGACAAATTCATGTTTCTTCGTGTGAAACGGCGATTTATGAGAAATGACGATAAAATTGCTGTTTTAAACATGAAAAAACATAGAAAAACGCTGTTTTGAACTATTCAAACTGACAAATTCATGTTTCTTTCGTGTGAAACGGCGATTTATGAGAAATGACGATAAAATTGCTGTTTTAAACTTGCAAAAACATAGAAAAACGCTGTTTTTAACAATTCAAACTGATAAATTCATGTTTCTTTCGTGTGAAACGGCGATTTATGAGAAATGACGATAAAATTGCTGTTTTAAACTTGCAAAAACATAGAAAAACGCTGTTTTTAACTATTCAAACTGATAAATTCATGTTTCTTTCGTTCGAAACGGTGGATTTTTGTGAAATCACGATAAAACTTCTGTTTTAAACTTGCAAAAACATAGAAAAACGCTGTTTTCAACTATTCAAACTGACAAATTCATGTTTCTTTCGTGTGAAACGGCGATTTATGAGAAATGACGATAAAATTGCTGTTTTAAACATGAAAAAACATAGAAAAACGCTGTTTTGAACTATTCGAACTGACAAATTCATGTTTCTTTCGTGTGAAACGGCGATTTATGAGAAATGACGATAAAATTGCTGTTTTAAACTTGCAAAAACATAGAAAAACGCTCATTTGAACTATTCAAACTGACAAATTCATGTTTCTTTCGTGTGAAACGGCGATTTATGAGAAATGACGATAAAATTGCTGTTTTGAACTTGCAAAAACATAGAAAAACGCTGTTTTGAACTATTCAAACTGACAAATTCATGTTTCTTTCGTGTGAAACGGCGATTTATGAGAAATGACGATAAAATTGCTGTTTTAAACATGAAAAAACATAGAAAAACGCTGTTTTGAACTATTCAAACTGACAAATTCATGTTTCTTTCGTGTGAAACGGCGATTTATGAGAAATGACGATAAAATTGCTGTTTTAAACTTGCAAAAACATAGAAAAACGCTGTTTTCAACTATTCAAACTGACAAATTCATGTTTCTTTCGTGTGAAACGGCGATTTATGAGAAATGACGATAAAATTGCTGTTTTAAACATGAAAAAACATAGAAAAACGCTGTTTTGAACAATTCAAACTGGCAAATTCATGTTTCTTTCATGTGAAACGGCGATTTATGAGAAATGACGATAAAATTGCTGTTTTAAACTTGCAAAAACATAGAAAAACGCTGTTTTTAACTATTCAAACTGATAAATTCATGTTTCTTTCGTTCGAAACGGCGTTTTATGAGAAATGACGATAAAATTGCTGTTTTAAACTTGCAAAAACATAGAAAAACGCTGTTTTGAACTATTCAAACTGACAAATTCATGTTTCTTTCGTGTGAAACGGCGATTTATGAGAAATGACGATAAAATTGCTGTTTTAAACTTGCAAAAACATAGAAAAACGCTGTTTTGAACTATTCAAACTGATAAAATTATGTTTCTTTCTTGTGAAACGGCGATTTATGAGAAATGACGATAAAATTGCTGTTTTAAACTTGCAAAAACATAGAAAAACGCTGTTTTGAACTATTCAAACTGACAAATTCATGTTTCTTTCGTGTGAAACGGCGTTTTATGAGAAACGACGATAAAATTGCTGTTTTAAACTTGCAAAAACATAGAAAAACGCTGTTTTGAACTATTCAAACTGACAAATTCATGTTTCTTTCGTGTGAAACGGCGATTTATGAGAAATGACGATAAAATTGCTGTTTTAAACATGAAAAAACATAGAAAAACGCTGTTTTGAACTATTCAAACTGACAAATTCATGTTTTTTTCGTGTGAAACGGCGATTTATGAGAAATGACGATAAAATTGCTGTTTTAAACTTGCAAAAACATAGAAAAACGCTGTTTTCAACTATTCAAACTGACAAATTCATGTTTCTTTCGTGTGAAACGGCGATTTATGAGAAATGACGATAAAATTGCTGTTTTAAACATGAAAAAACATAGAAAAACGCTGTTTTGAACAATTCAAACTGACAAATTCATGTTTCTTTCGTGTGAAACGGCGATTTATGAGAAATGACGATAAAATTGCTGTTTTAAACATGAAAAAACATAGAAAAACGCTGTTTTGAACTATTCAAACTGATAAATTCATGTTTCTTTCGTTCGAAACGGTGGATTTTTGTGAAATCACGATAAAACTTCTGTTTTAAACTTGCAAAAACATAGAAAAACGCTGTTTTCAACTATTCAAACTGACAAATTCATGTTTCTTTCGTGTGAAACGGCGATTTATGAGAAATGACGATAAAATTGCTGTTTTAAACTTGCAAAAACATAGAAAAACGCTGTTTTCAACTATTCAAACTGACAAATTCATGTTTCTTTCGTGTGAAACGGCGATTTATGAGAAATGACGATAAAATTGCTGTTTTAAACATGAAAAAACATAGAAAAACGCTGTTTTGAACTATTCAAACTGATAAATTCATGTTTCTTTCGTGTGAAACGGCGATTTATGAGAAATGACGATAAAATTTCTGTTTTAAACTTGCAAAAACATAGAAAAACGCTGTTTTTAACTATTCAAACTGATAAATTCAGGTTTCTTTCGTGTGAAACGGCGTTTTATGAGAAATGACGATAAAATTGCTGTTTTAAACTTGCAAAAACATAGAAAAACGCTCATTTGAACTATTCAAACTGACAAATTCATGTTTCTTTCGTGTGAAACGGCGATTTATGAGAAATGACGATAAAATTGCTGTTTTGAACTTGCAAAAACATAGAAAAACGCTGTTTTGAACTATTCAAACTGACAAATTCATGTTTCTTTCGTGTGAAACGGCAATTTATGAGAAATGACGATAAAATTGCTGTTTTAAACATGAAAAAACATAGAAAAACGCTGTTTTGAACTATTCAAACTGACAAATTCATGTTTCTTTCGTGTGAAACGGCGATTTATGAGAAATGACGATAAAATTGCTGTTTTAAACTTGCAAAAACATAGAAAAACGCTGTTTTCAACTATTCAAACTGACAAATTCATGTTTCTTTCGTGTGAAACGGCGATTTATGAGAAATGACGATAAAATTGCTGTTTTAAACATGAAAAAACATAGAAAAACGCTGTTTTGAACAATTCAAACTGACAAATTCATGTTTCTTTCATGTGAAACGGCGATTTATGAGAAATGACGATAAAATTGCTGTTTTAAACTTGCAAAAACATAGAAAAACGCTGTTTTTAACTATTCAAACTGATAAATTCATGTTTCTTTCGTTCGAAACGGCGTTTTATGAGAAATGACGATAAAATTGCTGTTTTAAACTTGCAAAAACATAGAAAAACGCTGTTTTTAACTATTCAAACTGATAAATTCAGGTTTCTTTCGTTCGAAACGGTGGATTTTTGTGAAATCACGATAAAACTGCTGTTTTAAACTTGCAAAAACATAGAAAAACGCTGTTTTGAACTATTCAAACTGATAAATTCATGTTTCTTTCGTGTGAAACGGCGATTTATGAGAAATGACGATAAAATTTCTGTTTTAAACTTGCAAAAACATAGAAAAACGCTGTTTTTAACTATTCAAACTGATAAATTCAGGTTTCTTTCGTGTGAAACGGCGTTTTATGAGATATGACGATAAAGTTGCTGTTTTAAACTTGCAAAAACATAGAAAAACGCTGTTTTGAACTATTCAAACTGACAAATTCATGTTTCTTTCGTGTGAAACGGCGATTTATGAAAAATGACGATAAAATTGCTGTTTTAAACATGAAAAAACATAGAAAAACGCTGTTTTGAACTATTCAAACTGACAAATTCATGTTTCTTTCGTGTGAAACGGCGATTTATGAGAAATGACGATAAAATTGCTGTTTTAAACTTGCAAAAACATAGAAAAACGCTGTTTTCAACTATTCAAACTGACAAATTCATGTTTCTTCGTGTGAAACGGCGATTTATGAGAAATGACGATAAAATTGCTGTTTTAAACATGAAAAAACATAGAAAAACGCTGTTTTGAACTATTCAAACTGACAAATTCATGTTTCTTTCGTGTGAAACGGCGATTTATGAGAAATGACGATAAAATTGCTGTTTTAAACTTGCAAAAACATAGAAAAACGCTGTTTTTAACAATTCAAACTGATAAATTCATGTTTCTTTCGTGTGAAACGGCGATTTATGAGAAATGACGATAAAATTGCTGTTTTAAACTTGCAAAAACATAGAAAAACGCTGTTTTTAACTATTCAAACTGATAAATTCATGTTTCTTTCGTTCGAAACGGTGGATTTTTGTGAAATCACGATAAAACTTCTGTTTTAAACTTGCAAAAACATAGAAAAACGCTGTTTTCAACTATTCAAACTGACAAATTCATGTTTCTTTCGTGTGAAACGGCGATTTATGAGAAATGACGATAAAATTGCTGTTTTAAACATGAAAAAACATAGAAAAACGCTGTTTTGAACTATTCGAACTGACAAATTCATGTTTCTTTCGTGTGAAACGGCGATTTATGAGAAATGACGATAAAATTGCTGTTTTAAACTTGCAAAAACATAGAAAAACGCTCATTTGAACTATTCAAACTGACAAATTCATGTTTCTTTCGTGTGAAACGGCGATTTATGAGAAATGACGATAAAATTGCTGTTTTGAACTTGCAAAAACATAGAAAAACGCTGTTTTGAACTATTCAAACTGACAAATTCATGTTTCTTTCGTGTGAAACGGCGATTTATGAGAAATGACGATAAAATTGCTGTTTTAAACATGAAAAAACATAGAAAAACGCTGTTTTGAACTATTCAAACTGACAAATTCATGTTTCTTTCGTGTGAAACGGCGATTTATGAGAAATGACGATAAAATTGCTGTTTTAAACTTGCAAAAACATAGAAAAACGCTGTTTTCAACTATTCAAACTGACAAATTCATGTTTCTTTCGTGTGAAACGGCGATTTATGAGAAATGACGATAAAATTGCTGTTTTAAACATGAAAAAACATAGAAAAACGCTGTTTTGAACAATTCAAACTGGCAAATTCATGTTTCTTTCATGTGAAACGGCGATTTATGAGAAATGACGATAAAATTGCTGTTTTAAACTTGCAAAAACATAGAAAAACGCTGTTTTTAACTATTCAAACTGATAAATTCATGTTTCTTTCGTTCGAAACGGCGTTTTATTAAAAATGACGATAAAATTGCTGTTTTAAACTTGCAAAAACATAGAAAAACGCTGTTTTGAACTATTCAAACTGACAAATTCATGTTTCTTTCGTGTGAAACGGCGATTTATGAGAAATGACGATAAAATTGCTGTTTTAAACTTGCAAAAACATAGAAAAACGCTGTTTTGAACTATTCAAACTGATAAAATTATGTTTCTTTCTTGTGAAACGGCGATTTATGAGAAATGACGATAAAATTGCTGTTTTAAACTTGCAAAAACATAGAAAAACGCTGTTTTGAACTATTCAAACTGACAAATTCATGTTTCTTTCGTGTGAAACGGCGTTTTATGAGAAACGACGATAAAATTGCTGTTTTAAACTTGCAAAAACATAGAAAAACGCTGTTTTGAACTATTCAAACTGACAAATTCATGTTTCTTTCGTGTGAAACGGCTATTTATGAGAAATGACGATAAAATTGCTGTTTTAAACATGAAAAAACATAGAAAAACGCTGTTTTGAACTATTCAAACTGACAAATTCATGTTTTTTTCGTGTGAAACGGCGATTTATGAGAAATGACGATAAAATTGCTGTTTTAAACTTGCAAAAACATAGAAAAACGCTGTTTTCAACTATTCAAACTGACAAATTCATGTTTCTTTCGTGTGAAACGGCGATTTATGAGAAATGACGATAAAATTGCTGTTTTAAACATGAAAAAACATAGAAAAACGCTGTTTTGAACAATTCAAACTGACAAATTCATGTTTCTTTCGTGTGAAACGGCGATTTATGAGAAATGACGATAAAATTGCTGTTTTAAACTTGCAAAAACATAGAAAAACGCTGTTTTTAACTATTCAAACTGATAAATTCATGTTTCTTTCGTGTGAAACGGCGATTTATGAGAAATGACGATAAAATTGCTGTTTTAAACTTGCAAAAACATAGAAAAACGCTGTTTTTAACTATTCAAACTGATAAATTCATGTTTCTTTCGTTCGAAACGGTGGATTTTTGTGAAATCACGATAAAACTTCTGTTTTAAACTTGCAAAAACATAGAAAAACGCTGTTTTCAACTATTCAAACTGACAAATTCATGTTTCTTTCGTGTGAAACGGCGATTTATGAGAAATGACGATAAAATTGCTGTTTTAAACTTGCAAAAACATAGAAAAACGCTGTTTTCAACTATTCAAACTGACAAATTCATGTTTCTTTCGTGTGAAACGGCGATTTATGAGAAATGACGATAAAATTGCTGTTTTAAACATGAAAAAACATAGAAAAACGCTGTTTTGAACTATTCAAACTGATAAATTCATGTTTCTTTCGTGTGAAACGGCGATTTATGAGAAATGACGATAAAATTTCTGTTTTAAACTTGCAAAAACATAGAAAAACGCTGTTTTTAACTATTCAAACTGATAAATTCAGGTTTCTTTCGTGTGAAACGGCGTTTTATGAGAAATGACGATAAAATTGCTGTTTTAAACTTGCAAAAACATAGAAAAACGCTCATTTGAACTATTCAAACTGACAAATTCATGTTTCTTTCGTGTGAAACGGCGATTTATGAGAAATGACGATAAAATTGCTGTTTTGAACTTGCAAAAACATAGAAAAACGCTGTTTTGAACTATTCAAACTGACAAATTCATGTTTCTTTCGTGTGAAACGGCGATTTATGAGAAATGACGATAAAATTGCTGTTTTAAACATGAAAAAACATAGAAAAACGCTGTTTTGAACTATTCAAACTGACAAATTCATGTTTCTTTCGTGTGAAACGGCGATTTATGAGAAATGACGATAAAATTGCTGTTTTAAACTTGCAAAAACATAGAAAAACGCTGTTTTCAACTATTCAAACTGACAAATTCATGTTTCTTTCGTGTGAAACGGCGATTTATGAGAAATGACGATAAAATTGCTGTTTTAAACATGAAAAAACATAGAAAAACGCTGTTTTGAACAATTCAAACTGACAAATTCATGTTTCTTTCATGTGAAACGGCGATTTATGAGAAATGACGATAAAATTGCTGTTTTAAACTTGCAAAAACATAGAAAAACGCTGTTTTTAACTATTCAAACTGATAAATTCATGTTTCTTTCGTTCGAAACGGCGTTTTATGAGAAATGACGATAAAATTGCTGTTTTAAACTTGCAAAAACATAGAAAAACGCTGTTTTGAACTATTCAAACTGACAAATTCATGTTTCTTTTGTGTGAAACGGCGATTTATGAGAAATGACGATAAAATTGCTGTTTTAAACTTGCAAAAACATAGAAAAACGCTGTTTTCAACTATTCAAACTGACAAATTCATGTTTCTTTCGTGTGAAACGGCGATTTATGAGAAATGACGATAAAATTGCTGTTTTAAACATGAAAAAACATAGAAAAACGCTGTTTTTAACTATTCAAACTGATAAATTCATTTTTCTTTCGTTCGAAACGGTGGATTTTTGTGAAATCACGATAAAACTTCTGTTTTAAACTTGCAAAACCATAGAAAAACGCTGTTTTGAACTATTCAAACTGATAAATTTATGTTTCTTTCGTGTGAAACGGCGATTTATGAGAAATGACGATAAAATTGCTGTTTTAAACTTGCAAAAACATAGAAAAACGCTGTTTTGAACTATTCAAACTGACAAATTCATGTTTCTTTCGTGTGAAACGGCGTTTTATGAGACACGACGATAAAATTGCTGTTTTAAACTTGCAAAAACATAGAAAAACGCTGTTTTGAACTATTTAAACTGACAAATTCATGTTTCTTTCGTGTGAAACGGCGATTTATGAGAAATGACGATAAAATTGCTGTTTTAAACATGAAAAAACATAGAAAAACGCTGTTTTGAACTATTCAAACTGACAAATTCATGTTTTTTAAGTGTGAAACGGCGATTTATGAGAAATGACGATAAAATTGCTGTTTTAAACTTGCAAAAACATAGAAAAACGCTGTTTTCAACTATTCAAACTGACAAATTCATGTTTCTTTCGTGTGAAACGGCGATTTATGAGAAATGACGATAAAATTGCTGTTTTAAACATGAAAAAACATAGAAAAACGCTGTTTTGAACAATTCAAACTGACAAATTCATGTTTCTTTCGTGTGAAACGGCGATTTATGAGAAATGACGATAAAATTGCTGTTTTAAACATGAAAAAACATAGAAAAACGCTGTTTTGAACTATTCAAACTGACAAATTCATGTTTTTTTCGTGTGAAACGGCGATTTATGAGAAATGACGATAAAATTGCTGTTTTAAACTTGCAAAAACATAGAAAAACGCTGTTTTCAACTATTCAAACTGACAAATTCATGTTTCTTTCGTGTGAAACGGCGATTTATGAGAAATGACGATAAAATTGCTGTTTTAAACATGAAAAAACATAGAAAAACGCTGTTTTGAACAATTCAAACTGACAAATTCATGTTTCTTTCGTGTGAAACGGCGATTTATGAGAAATGACGATAAAATTGCTGTTTTAAACTTGCAAAAACATAGAAAAACGCTGTTTTTAACTATTCAAACTGATAAATTCATGTTTCTTTCGTGTGAAACGGCGATTTATGAGAAATGACGATAAAATTGCTGTTTTAAACTTGCAAAAACATAGAAAAACGCTGTTTTTAACTATTCAAACTGATAAATTCATGTTTCTTTCGTTCGAAACGGTGGATTTTTGTGAAATCACGATAAAACTTCTGTTTTAAACTTGCAAAAACATAGAAAAACGCTGTTTTCAACTATTCAAACTGACAAATTCATGTTTCTTTCGTGTGAAACGGCGATTTATGAGAAATGACGATAAAATTGCTGTTTTAAACTTGCAAAAACATAGAAAAACGCTGTTTTCAACTATTCAAACTGACAAATTCATGTTTCTTTCGTGTGAAACGGCGATTTATGAGAAATGACGATAAAATTGCTGTTTTAAACATGAAAAAACATAGAAAAACGCTGTTTTGAACTATTCAAACTGATAAATTCATGTTTCTTTCGTGTGAAACGGCGATTTATGAGAAATGACAATAAAATTTCTGTTTTAAACTTGCAAAAACATAGAAAAACGCTGTTTTTAACTATTCAAACTGATAAATTCAGGTTTCTTTCGTGTGAAACGGCGTTTTATGAGAAATGACGATAAAATTGCTGTTTTAAACTTGCAAAAACATAGAAAAACGCTCATTTGAACTATTCAAACTGACAAATTCATGTTTCTTTCGTGTGAAACGGCGATTTATGAGAAATGACGATAAAATTGCTGTTTTGAACTTGCAAAAACATAGAAAAACGCTGTTTTGAACTATTCAAACTGACAAATTCATGTTTCTTTCGTGTGAAACGGCGATTTATGAGAAATGACGATAAAATTGCTGTTTTAAACATGAAAAAACATAGAAAAACGCTGTTTTGAACTATTCAAACTGACAAATTCATGTTTCTTTCGTGTGAAACGGCGATTTATGAGAAATGACGATAAAATTGCTGTTTTAAACTTGCAAAAACATAGAAAAACGCTGTTTTCAACTATTCAAACTGACAAATTCATGTTTCTTTCGTGTGAAACGGCGATTTATGAGAAATGACGATAAAATTGCTGTTTTAAACATGAAAAAACATAGAAAAACGCTGTTTTGAACAATTCAAACTGGCAAATTCATGTTTCTTTCATATGAAACGGCGATTTATGAGAAATGACGATAAAATTGCTGTTTTAAACTTGCAAAAACATAGAAAAACGCTGTTTTTAACTATTCAAACTGATAAATTCATGTTTCTTTCGTTCGAAACGGCGTTTTATGAGAAATGACGATAAAATTGCTGTTTTAAACTTGCAAAAACATAGAAAAACGCTGTTTTGAACTATTCAAACTGACAAATTCATGTTTCTTTCGTGTGAAACGGCGATTTATGAGAAATGACGATAAAATTGCTGTTTTAAACTTGCAAAAACATAGAAAAACGCTGTTTTCAACTATTCAAACTGACAAATTCATGTTTCTTTCGTGTGAAACGGCGATTTATGAGAAATGACGATAAAATTGCTGTTTTAAACATGAAAAAACATAGAAAAACGCTGTTTTTAACTATTCAAACTGATAAATTCATGTTTCTTTCGTTCGAAACGGTGGATTTTTGTGAAATCACGATAAAACTTCTGTTTTAAACTTGCAAAAACATAGAAAAACGCTGTTTTGAACTATTCAAACTGATAAATTTATGTTTCTTTCGTGTGAAACGGCGATTTATGAGAAATGACGATAAAATTGCTGTTTTAAACTTGCAAAAACATAGAAAAACGCTGTTTTGAACTATTCAAACTGACAAATTCATGTTTCTTTCGTGTGAAACGGCGTTTTATGAGAAACGACGATAAAATTGCTGTTTTAAACTTGCAAAAACATAGAAAAACGCTGTTTTGAACTATTCAAACTGACAAATTCATGTTTCTTTCGTGTGAAACGGCGATTTATGAGAAATGACGATAAAATTGCTGTTTTAAACATGAAAAAACATAGAAAAACGCTGTTTTGAACTATTCAAACTGACAAATTCATGTTTTTTTCGTGTGAAACGGCGATTTATGAGAAATGACGATAAAATTGCTGTTTTAAACTTGCAAAAACATAGAAAAAACGCTGTTTTCAACTATTCAAACTGACAAATTCATGTTTCTTTCGTGTGAAACGGCGATTTATGAGAAATGACGATAAAATTGTTGTTTTAAACATGAAAAAACATAGAAAAACGCTGTTTTGAACAATTCAAACTGACAAATTCATGTTTCTTTCGTGTGAAACGGCGATTTATGAGAAATGACGATAAAATTGCTGTTTTAAACTTGCAAAAACATAGAAAAACGCTGTTTTTAACTATTCAAACTGATAAATTCATGTTTCTTTCGTGTGAAACGGCGATTTATGAGAAATGACGATAAAATTGCTGTTTTAAACTTGCAAAAACATAGAAAAACGCTGTTTTTAACTATTCAAACTGATAAATTCATGTTTCTTTCGTTCGAAACGGTGGATTTTTGTGAAATCACGATAAAACTTCTGTTTTAAACTTGCAAAAACATAGAAAAACGCTGTTTTCAACTATTCAAACTGACAAATTCATGTTTCTTTCGTGTGAAACGGCGATTTATGAGAAATGACGATAAAATTGCTGTTTTAAACTTGCAAAAACATAGAAAAACGCTGTTTTCAACTATTCAAACTGACAAATTCATGTTTCTTTCGTGTGAAACGGCGATTTATGAGAAATGACGATAAAATTGCTGTTTTAAACATGAAAAAACATAGAAAAACGCTGTTTTGAACTATTCAAACTGATAAATTCATGTTTCTTTCGTGTGAAACGGCGATTTATGAGAAATGACGATAAAATTTCTGTTTTAAACTTGCAAAAACATAGAAAAACGATGTTTTTAACTATTCAAACTGATAAATTCAGGTTTCTTTCGTGTGAAACGGCGTTTTATGAGAAATGACGATAAAATTGCTGTTTTAAACTTGCAAAAACATAGAAAAACGCTCATTTGAACTATTCAAACTGACAAATTCATGTTTCTTTCGTGTGAAACGGCGATTTATGAGAAATGACGATAAAATTGCTGTTTTAAACATGAAAAAACATAGAAAAACGCTGTTTTGAACTATTCAAACTGACAAATTCATGTTTCTTTCGTGTGAAACGGCGATTTATGAGAAATGACGATAAAATTGCTGTTTTAAACTTGCAAAAACATAGAAAAACGCTGTTTTCAACTATTCAAACTGACAAATTCATGTTTCTTTCGTGTGAAACGGCGATTTATGAGAAATGACGATAAAATTGCTGTTTTAAACATGAAAAAACATAGAAAAACGCTGTTTTGAACAATTCAAACTGACAAATTCATGTTTCTTTCATGTGAAACGGCGATTTATGAGAAATGACGATAAAATTGCTGTTTTAAACTTGCAAAAACATAGAAAAACGCTGTTTTTAACTATTCAAACTGATAAATTCATGTTTCTTTCGTTCGAAACGGCGTTTTATGAGAAATGACGATAAAATTGCTGTTTTAAACTTGCAAAAACATAGAAAAACGCTGTTTTGAACTATTCAAACTGACAAATTCATGTTTCTTTCGTGTGAAACGGCGATTTATGAGAAATGACGATAAAATTGCTGTTTTAAACTTGCAAAAACATAGAAAAACGCTGTTTTCAACTATTAAAACTGACAAATTCATGTTTCTTTCGTGTGAAACGGCGATTTATGAGAAATGACGATAAAATTGCTGTTTTAAACATGAAAAAACATATAAAAACGCTGTTTTTAACTATTCAAACTGATAAATTCATGTTTCTTTCGTTCGAAACGGTGGATTTTTGTGAAATCACGATAAAACTTCTGTTTTAAACTTGCAAAAACATAGAAAAACGCTGTTTTGAACTATTCAAACTGATAAATTTATGTTTCTTTCGTGTGAAACGGCGATTTATGAGAAATGACGATAAAATTGCTGTTTTAAACTTGCAAAAACATAGAAAAACGCTGTTTTGAACTATTCAAACTGACAAATTCATGTTTCTTTCGTGTGAAACGGCGTTTTATGAGAAACGACGATAAAATTGCTGTTTTAAACTTGCAAAAACATAGAAAAACGCTGTTTTGAACTATTCAAACTGACAAATTCATGTTTCTTTCGTGTGAAACGGCGATTTATGAGAAATGACGATAAAATTGCTGTTTTAAACATGAAAAAACATAGAAAAACGCTGTTTTGAACTATTCAAACTGACAAATTCATGTTTTTTAAGTGTGAAACGGCGATTTATGAGAAATGACGATAAAATTGCTGTTTTAAACTTGCAAAAACATAGAAAAACGCTGTTTTCAACTATTCAAACTGACAAATTCATGTTTCTTTCGTGTGAAACGGCGATTTATGAGAAATGACGATAAAATTGCTGTTTTAAACTTGCAAAAACATAGAAAAACGCTGTTTCGAACTATTCAAACTGACAAATTCATGTTTCTTTCGTGTGAAACGGCGATTTATGAGAAATGACGATAAAATTGCTGTTTTAAACATGAAAAAACATAGAAAAACGCTGTTTTGAACTATTCAAACTGACAAATTCATGTTTCTTTCGTGTGAAACGGCGTTTTATGAGAAATGACGATAAAATTGCTGTTTTAAACTTGCAAAAACATAGAAAAACGCTGTTTTTAACTATTCAAACTGACAAATTCATGTTTCTTTCGTGTGAAACGGCGATTTATGAGAAATGACGATAAAATTGCTGTTTTAAACTTGCAAAAACATAGAAAAACGCTGTTTTAAACTATTCAAACTGACAAATTCATGTTTCTTTCGTGTGAAACGGCGATTTATGAGAAATGACGATAAAATTGCTGTTTTAAACATGAAAAAACATAGAAAAACGCTGTTTTGAACTATTCAAACTGACAAATTCATGTTTCTTTCGTGTGAAACGGCGATTTATGAGAAATGACGATAAAATTGCTGTTTTAAACATGAAAAAACATAGAAAAACGCTGTTTTGAACTATTCAAACTGACAAATTCATGTTTCTTTCGTGTGAAACGGCGATTTATGAGAAATGACGATAAAATTGCTGTTTTAAACTTGCAAAAACATAGAAAAACGCTGTTTTTAACTATTCAAACTGATAAATTCTGGTTTCTTTCGTTCGAAACGGTGGATTTTTGTGAAATCACGATAAAACTGCTGTTTTAAACTTGCAAAAACATAGAAAAACGCTGTTTGAACTATTCAAACTGATAAATTCATGTTTCTTTCGTGTGAAACGGCGATTTATGAGAAATGACGATAAAATTTCTGTTTTAAACTTGCAAAAACATAGAAAAACGCTGTTTTTAACTATTCAAACTGATAAATTCAGGTTTCTTTCGTGTGAAACGGCGTTTTATGAGAAATGACGATAAAATTGCTGTTTTAAACTTGCAAAAACATAGAAAAACGCTGTTTTGATCTATTTAAACTGACAAATTCATGTTTCTTTCGTGTGAAACGGCGATTTATGAGAAATGACGATAAAATTGCTGTTTTAAACTTGCAAAAACATAGAAAAACGCTGTTTTGAACTATTCAAACTGACAAATTCATGTTTCTTTCGTGTGAAACGGCGATTTATGAGAAATGACGATAAAATTGCTGTTTTAAACTTGCAAAAACATAGAAAAACGCTGTTTCAACTATTCAAACTGACAAATTCATGTTTCTTTCGTGTGAAACGGCGATTTATGAGAAATGACGATAAAATTGCTGTTTTAAACATGAAAAAACATAGAAAAACGCTGTTTTGAACTATTCAAACTGACAAATTCATGTTTCTTTCGTGTGAAACGGCGATTTATGAGAAATGACGATAAAATTGCTGTTTTAAACTTGCAAAAACATAGAAAAACGCTGTTTTTAACTATTCAAACTGATAAATTCATGTTTCTTTCGTGTGAAACGGCGATTTATGAGAAATGACGATAAAATTGCTGTTTTAAACTTGCAAAAACATAGAAAAACGCTGTTTTTAACTATTCAAACTGATAAATTCATGTTTCTTTCGTTCGAAACGGTGGATTTTTGTGAAATCACGATAAAACTTCTGTTTTAAACTTGCAAAAACATAGAAAAACGCTGTTTTGAACTATTCAAACTGATAAATTCAAGTTTCTTTCGTGTGAAACGGCGATTTATGAGAAATGACGATAAAATTGCTGTTTTAAACTTGCAAAAACATAGAAAAACGCTGTTTTTAACTATTCAAACTGATAAATTCATGTTTCTTTCGTGTGAAACGGCGATTTATGAGAAATGACGATAAAATTGCTGTTTTAAACTTGCAAAAACATAAAAAACGCTGTTTTTAACTATTCAAACTGATAAATTCATGTTTCTTTCGTTCGAAACGGTGGATTTTTGTGAAATCACGATAAAATTGCTGTTTTAAACTTGCAAAAACATAGAAAAACGCTGTTTTTAACTATTCAAACTGACAATTTCATGTTTCTTTCGTGTGAAACGGCGTTTTATGAGGAACGACGATAAAATTGCTGTTTTAAACTTGCAAAAACATAGAAAAACGCTGTTTTGAACTATTCAAACTGACAAATTCATGTTTCTTTCGTGTGAAACGGCGATTTATGAGAAATGACGATAAAATTGCTGTTTTAAACTTGCAAAAACATAGAAAAACGCTGTTTCAACTATTCAAACTGACAAATTCATGTTTCTTTCGTGTGAAACGGCGATTTATGAGAAATGACGATAAAATTGCTGTTTTAAACATGAAAAAACATAGAAAAACGCTGTTTTGAACTATTCAAACTAACAAATTCATGTTTCTTTCGTGTGAAACGGCGATTTATGAGAAATGACGATAAAATTGCTGTTTTAAACTTGCAAAAACATAGAAAAACGCTGTTTTGAACTATTCAAACTGACAAATTCATGTTTCTTTCGTGTGAAACGGCGATTTATGAGAAATGACGATAAAATTGCTGTTTTAAACATGAAAAAACATAGAAAAACGCTGTTTTGAACTATTCAAACTGACAAATTCATGTTTCTTTCGTGTGAAACGGCGATTTTTGAGAAATGACGATAAAATTGCTGTTTTAAACTTGCAAAAACATAGAAAAACGCTGTTTTTAACTATTCAAACTGATAAATTCATGTTTCTTTCGTGTGAAACGGCGATTTATGAGAAATGACGATAAAATTGCTGTTTTAAACATGAAAAAACATAGGAAAAACGCTGTTTTGAACTATTCAAAACTGACAAAATTCATGTTTCTTTCGTGTGAAACGGCGATTTATGAGAAATGACGATAAAATTGCTGTTTTAAACATGAAAAAACATAGAAAAACGCTGTTTTCAACTATTCAAACTGACAAATTCATGTTTCTTTCGTGTGAAACGGCGATTTATGAGAAATGACGATAAAATTGCTGTTTTAAACATGAAAAAACATAGAAAAACGCTGTTTTGAACTATTCAAACTAACAAATTCATGTTTCTTTCGTGTGAAACGGCGATTTATGAGAAATGACGATAAAATTGCTGTTTTAAACTTGCAAAAACATAGAAAAAACGCTGTTTTGAACTATTCAAACTGACAAATTCATGTTTCTTTCGTGTGAAACGGCGATTTATGAGAAATGACGATAAAATTGCTGTTTTAAACATGAAAAAACATAGAAAAACGCTGTTTTGAACTATTCAAACTGACAAATTCATGTTTCTTTCGTGTGAAACGGCTATTTTTGAGAAATGACGATAAAATTGCTGTTTTAAACTTGCAAAAACATAGAAAAACGCTGTTTTTAACTATTCAAACTGATAAATTCATGTTTCTTTCGTGTGAAACGGCGATTTATGAGAAATGACGATAAAATTGCTGTTTTAAACATGAAAAAACATAGAAAAACGCTGTTTTGAACTATTCAAACTGACAAATTCATGTTTCTTTCGTGTGAAACGGCGATTTATGAGAAATGACGATAAAATTGCTGTTTTAAACATGAAAAAACATAGAAAAACGCTGTTTTTAACTATTCAAACTGATAAATTCAGGTTTCTTTCGTGTGAAACGGCGTTTTATGAGAAATGACGATAAAATTGCTGTTTTAAACTTGCAAAAACATAGAAAAACGCTGTTTTGAACTATTCAAACTGACAAATTCATGTTTCTTTCGTGTGAAACGGCGATTTATGAGAAATGACGATAAAATTGCTGTTTTAAACTTGCAAAAACATAGAAAAAACGCTGTTTCAACTATTCAAACTGACAAATTCATGTTTCTTTCGTGTGAAACGGCGATTTATGAGAAATGACGATAAAATTGCTGTTTTAAACATGAAAAAACATAGAAAAACGCTGTTTTGAACTATTCAAACTGACAAATTCATGTTTCTTTCGTGTGAAACGGCGATTTATGAGAAATGACGATAAAATTGCTGTTTTAAACTTGCAAAAACATAGAAAAACGCTGTTTTTAACTATTCAAACTGATAAATTCATGTTTCTTTCGTGTGAAACGGCGATTTATGAGAAATGACGATAAAATTGCTGTTTTAAACTTGCAAAAACATAGAAAAACGCTGTTTTTAACTATTCAAACTGATAAATTCATGTTTCTTTCGTTCGAAACGGTGGATTTTTGTGAAATCACGATAAAACTTCTGTTTTAAACTTGCAAAAACATAGAAAAACGCTGTTTTGAACTATTCAAACTGATAAATTCAAGTTTCTTTCGTGTGAAACGGCGATTTATGAGAAATGACGATAAAATTGCTGTTTTAAACTTGCAAAAACATAGAAAAACGCTGTTTTTAACTATTCAAACTGATAAATTCATGTTTCTTTCGTGTGAAACGGCGATTTATGAGAAATGACGATAAAATTGCTGTTTTAAACTTGCAAAAACATAAAAAACGCTGTTTTTAACTATTCAAACTGATAAATTCATGTTTCTTTCGTTCGAAACGGTGGATTTTTGTGAAATCACGATAAAATTGCTGTTTTAAACTTGCAAAAACATAGAAAAACGCTGTTTTTAACTATTCAAACTGACAATTTCATGTTTCTTTCGTGTGAAACGGCGTTTTTATGAGGAACGACGATAAAATTGCTGTTTTAAACTTGCAAAAACATAGAAAAACGCTGTTTTGAACTATTCAAACTGACAAATTCATGTTTCTTTCGTGTGAAACGGCGATTTATGAGAAATGACGATAAAATTGCTGTTTTAAACTTGCAAAAACATAGAAAAACGCTGTTTTCAACTATTCAAACTGACAAATTCATGTTTCTTTCGTGTGAAACGGCGATTTATGAGAAATGACGATAAAATTGCTGTTTTAAACATGAAAAAACATAGAAAAACGCTGTTTTGAACTATTCAAACTAACAAATTCATGTTTCTTTCGTGTGAAACGGCGATTTATGAGAAATGACGATAAAATTGCTGTTTTAAACTTGCAAAAACATAGAAAAACGCTGTTTTGAACTATTCAAACTGACAAATTCATGTTTCTTTCGTGTGAAACGGCGATTTATGAGAAATGACGATAAAATTGCTGTTTTAAACATGAAAAAACATAGAAAAACGCTGTTTTGAACTATTCAAACTGACAAATTCATGTTTCTTTCGTGTGAAACGGCGATTTTTGAGAAATGACGATAAAATTGCTGTTTTAAACTTGCAAAAACATAGAAAAACGCTGTTTTTAACTATTCAAACTGATAAATTCATGTTTCTTTCGTGTGAAACGGCGATTTATGAGAAATGACGATAAAATTGCTGTTTTAAACATGAAAAAACATAGAAAAACGCTGTTTTGAAACTATTCAAACTGACAAATTCATGTTTCTTTCGTGTGAAACGGCGATTTATGAGAAATGACGATAAAATTGCTGTTTTAAACATGAAAAAACATAGAAAAACGCTGTTTTCAACTATTCAAACTGACAAATTCATGTTTCTTTCGTGTGAAACGGCGATTTATGAGAAATGACGATAAAATTGCTGTTTTAAACATGAAAAAACATAGAAAAACGCTGTTTTGAACTATTCAAACTAACAAATTCATGTTTCTTTCGTGTGAAACGGCGATTTATGAGAAATGACGATAAAATTGCTGTTTTAAACTTGCAAAAACATAGAAAAACGCTGTTTTGAACTATTCAAACTGACAAATTCATGTTTCTTTCGTGTGAAACGGCGATTTATGAGAAATGACGATAAAATTGCTGTTTTAAACATGAAAAAACATAGAAAAACGCTGTTTTGAACTATTCAAACTGACAAATTCATGTTTCTTTCGTGTGAAACGGCGATTTTTGAGAAATGACGATAAAATTGCTGTTTTAAACTTGCAAAAACATAGAAAAACGCTGTTTTTAACTATTCAAACTGATAAATTCATGTTTCTTTCGTGTGAAACGGCGATTTATGAGAAATGACGATAAAATTGCTGTTTTAAACATGAAAAAACATAGAAAAAACGCTGTTTTGAACTATTCAAACTGACAAATTCATGTTTCTTTCGTGTGAAACGGCGATTTATGAGAAATGACGATAAAATTGCTGTTTTAAACATGAAAAAACATAGAAAAACGCTGTTTTTAACTATTCAAACTGATAAATTCAGGTTTCTTTCGTGTGAAACGGCGTTTTATGAGAAATGACGATAAAATTGCTGTTTTAAACTTGCAAAAACATAGAAAAACGCTGTTTTGAACTATTCAAACTGACAAATTCATGTTTCTTTCGTGTGAAACGGCGATTTATGAGAAATGACGATAAAATTGCTGTTTTAAACTTGCAAAAACATAGAAAAACGCTGTTTTGAACTATTCAAACTGACAAATTCATGTTTCTTTCGTGTGAAACGGCGATTTATGAGAAATGACGATAAAATTGCTGTTTTAAACATGAAAAAACATAGAAAAACGCTGTTTTGAACTATTCAAACTGACAAATTCATGTTTCTTTCGTGTGAAACGGCGATTTATGAGAAATGACGATAAAATTGCTGTTTTAAACTTGCAAAAACATAGAAAAACGCTGTTTTCAACTATTCAAACTGACAAATTCATGTTTCTTTCGTGTGAAACGGCGATTTATGAGAAATGACGATAAAATTGCTGTTTTAAACATGAAAAATCATAGAAAAACGCTGTTTTGAACTATTCACACTGACAAATTCATGTTTCTTTCGTGTGAAACGGCGATTTATGAGAAATGACGATAAAATTGCTGTTTTAAACTTGCAAAAACATAGAAAAACGCTGTTTTTAACTATTCAAACTGATAAATTCCGGTTTCTTTTGTTCGAAACGGTGGATTTTTGTGAAATCACGATAAAACTGCTGTTTTAAACTTGCAAAAACATAGAAAAACGCTGTTTGAACTATTCAAACTGATAAATTCATGTTTCTTTCGTGTGAAACGGCGATTTATGAGAAATGACGATAAAATTTCTGTTTTAAACTTGCAAAAACATAGAAAAACGCTGTTTTTAACTATTCAAACTGATAAATTCAGGTTTCTTTCGTGTGAAACGGCGTTTTATGAGAAATGACGATAAAATTGCTGTTTTAAACTTGCAAAAACATAGAAAAACGCTGTTTTGAACTATTCAAACTGACAAATTAATGTTTCTTTCGTGTGAAACGGCGATTTATGAGAAATGACGATAAAAATGCTGTTTTAAACTTGCAAAAACATAGAAAAACGCTGTTTTGAACTATTCAAACTGACAAATTCATGTTTCTTTCGTGTGAAACGGCGATTTATGAGAAATGACGATAAAATTGCTGTTTTAAACTTGCAAAAACATAGAAAAACGCTGTTTCAACTATTTAAACTGACAAATTCATGTTTCTTTCGTGTGAAACGGCGATTTATGAGAAATGACGATAAAATTGCTGTTTTAAACATGAAAAAACATAGAAAAACGCTGTTTTGAACTATTCAAACTGATAAATTCATGTTTCTATCGTGTGAAACGGCGATTTATGTGAAATGACGATAAAATTGCTGTTTTAAACTTGCAAAAACATAGAAAATGCTGTTTTTAACTATTCAAACTGATAAATTCATGTTTCTTTCGTGTGAAACGGCGATTTATGAGAAATGACGATAAAATTGCTGTTTTAAACTTGCAAAAACATAGAAAAACGCTGTTTTTAACTATTCAAACTGATAAATTCATGTTTCTTTCGTTCGAAACGGTGGATTTTTGTGAAATCACGATAAAACTTCTGTTTTAAACTTGCAAAAACATAGAAAAACGCTGTTTTGAACTATTCAAACTGATAAATTCATGTTTCTTTCGTGTGAAACGGCGATTTATGAGAAATGACGATAACATTGCTGTTTTAAACTTGCAAAAACATAGAAAAACGCTGTTTTTAACTATTCAAACTGATAAATTCAGGTTTCTTTCGTGTGAAACGGCGATTTATGAGAAATGACGATAAAATTGCTGTTTTAAACTTGCAAAAACATAGAAAAACGCTGTTTTGAACTATTCAAACTGACAAATTCATGTTTCTTTCGTGTGAAACGGCGATTTATGAGAAATGACATAAAATTGCTGTTTTAAACTTGCAAAAACATAGAAAAACGCTGTTTTCAACTATTCAAACTGACAAATTCATGTTTCTTTCGTGTGAAACGGCGATTTATGAGAAATGACGATAAAATTGCTGTTTTAAACTTGCAAAAACATAGAAAAACGCTGTTTTCAACTATTCAAACTGACAAATTCATGTTTCTTTCGTGTGAAACGGCGATTTATGAGAAATGACGATAAAATTGCTGTTTTAAACATGAAAAAACATAGAAAAAACGCTGTTTTGAACTATTCAAACTGACAAATTCATGTTTCGTTCGTGTGAAACGGCGATTTATGAGAAATGACGATAAAATTGCTGTTTTAAACTTGCAAAAACATAGAAAAACGCTGTTTTGAACTATTCAAACTGACAAATTCATGTTTCTTTCGTGTGAAACGGCGATTTATGAGAAATGACGATAAAATTGCTGTTTTAAACATGAAAAAACATAGAAAAACGCTGTTTTGAACTATTCAAACTGACAAATTCATGTTTCTTTCGTGTGAAACGGCGATTTATGAGAAATGACGATAAAATTGCTGTTTTAAACTTGCAAAAACATAGAAAAACGCTGTTTTCAACTATTCAAACTGACGAATTCATGTTTCTTTCGTGTGAAACGGCGATTTATGAGAAATGACGATAAAATTGCTGTTTTAAACATGAAAAAACATAGAAAAACGCTGTTTTGAACTATTCAAACTGACAAATTCATGTTTCTTTCGTGTGAAACGGCGATTTAAGAGAATTTACGATAAAATTGCTGTTTTAAACTTGCAAAAACATAGAAAAACGCTGTTTTTAACTATTCAAACTGATAAATTCATGTTTCTTTCGTGTGAAAAGGCGATTTATGAGAGAAATGACGATAAAATTGCTGTTTTAAACTTGCAAAAACATAGAAAAACGCTGTTTTTAACTATTCAAACTGATAAATTCATGTTACTTTTGTTCGAAACGGTGGATTTTTGTGAAATCACGATAAAATTGCTGTTTTAAACTTGCAAAAACATAGAAAAACGCTGTTTTGAACTATTCAAACTGATAAATTCATGTTTCTTTCGTGTGAAACGGCGATTTATGAGAAATGACGATAAAATTGCTGTTTTAAACTTGCAAAAACATAGAAAAGCGCTGTTTTTAACTATTCAAACTGACAAATTCATGTTTCTTTCGTGTGAAACGGCGATTTATGAGAAATGACGATAAAATTGCTGTTTTAAACTTGCAAAAACATAGAAAAACGCTGTTTTTAACTATTCAAACTGATAAATTCATGTTTCTTTCGTGTGAAACGGCGATTTATGAGAAATGACGATAAAATTGCTGTTTTTAACTTGCAAAAACATAGAAAAACGCTGTTTTTAACTATTCAAACTGATAAATTCATGTTTCTTTCGTTCGAAACGGTGGATTTTTGTGAAATCACGATAAAACTTATGTTTTAAACTTGCAAAAACATAGAAAAACGCTGTTTTGAACTATTCAAACTGATAAATTCATGTTTCTTTCGTGTGAAACGGCGATTTATGAGAAATGACGATAAAATTGCTGTTTTAAACTTGCAAAAACATAGAAAAACGCTGTTTTTAACTATTCAAACTGATAAATTCAGGTTTCTTTCGTGTGAAACGGCGATTTATGAGAAATGACGATAAAATTGCTGTTTTAAACTTGCAAAAACATAGAAAAACGCTGTTTTTAACTATTCAAACTGACAATTTCATGTTTCTTTCGTGTGAAACGGCGTTTTATGAGAAACGACGATAAAATTGCTGTTTTAAACTTGCAAAAACATAGAAAAACGCTGTTTTGAACTATTCAAACTGACAAATTCATGTTTCTTTCATGTGAAACGGCGATTTATGAGAAATGACGATAAAATTGCTGTTTTAAACTTGCAAAAACATAGAAAAACGCTGTTTTCAACTATTCAAACTGACAAATTCATGTTTCTTTCGTGTGAAACGGCGATTTAGGAGAAATGACGATAAAATTGCTGTTTTAAACATGAAAAAACATAGAAAAACGCTGTTTTGAACTATTCAAACTGACAAATTCATGTTTCTTTCGTGTGAAACGGCGATTTATGAGAAATGACGATAAAATTGCTGTTTTAAACTTGCAAAAACATAGAAAAACGCTGTTTTCAACTATTCAAACTGACAAATTCATGTTTCTTTCGTGTGAAACGGCGATTTATGAGAAATGACGATAAAATTGCTGTTTTAAACATGAAAAAACATAGAAAAACGCTGTTTTGAACTATTCAAACTGACAAATTCATGTTTCTTTCGTGTGAAACGGCGATTTAAGAGAATTTACGATAAAATTGCTGTTTTAAACTTGCAAAAACATAGAAAAACGCTGTTTTTAACTATTCAAACTGATAAATTCATGTTTCTTTCGTGTGAAAAGGCGATTTATGAGAGAAATGACGATAAAATTGCTGTTTTAAACTTGCAAAAACATAGAAAAACGCTGTTTTAACTATTCAAACTGATAAATTCATGTTACTTTTGTTCGAAACGGTGGATTTTTGTGAAATCACGATAAAACTTCTGTTTTAAACTTGCAAAAACATAGAAAAACGCTGTTTTGAACTATTCAAACTGATAAATTCATGTTTCTTTCGTGTGAAACGGCGATTTATGACAAATGACGATAAAATTGCTGTTTTAAACTTGCAAAAACATAGAAAAACGCTGTTTTTAACTATTCAAACTGACAAATTCATGTTTCTTTCGTGTGAAACGGCGATTTATGAGAAATGACGATAAAATTGCTGTTTTAAACTTGCAAAAACATAGAAAAACGCTGTTTTTAACTATTCAAACTGATAAATTCATGTTTCTTTCGTGTGAAACGGCGATTTATGAGAAATGACGATAAAATTGCTGTTTTAAACTTGCAAAAACATAGAAAAACGCTGTTTTTAACTATTCAAACTGATAAATTCATGTTTCTTTCGTTCGAAACGGTGGATTTTTGTGAAATCACGATAAAACTTCTGTTTTAAACTTGCAAAAACATAGAAAAACGCTGTTTTGAACTATTCAAACTGATAAATTCATGTTTCTTTCGTGTGAAACGGCGATTTATGAGAAATGACGATAAAATTGCTGTTTTAAACTTGCAAAAACATAGAAAAACGCTGTTTTTAACTATTCAAACTGATAAATTCAGGTTTCTTTCGTGTGAAACGGCGATTTATGAGAAATGACGATAAAATTGCTGTTTTAAACTTGCAAAAACATAGAAAAACGCTGTTTTTAACTATTCAAACTGACAATTTCATGTTTCTTTCGTGTGAAACGGCGTTTTATGAGAAACGACGATAAAATTGCTGTTTTAAACTTGCAAAAACATAGAAAAACGCTGTTTTGAACTATTCAAACTGACAAATTCATGTTTCTTTCATGTGAAACGGCGATTTATGAGAAATGACGATAAAATTGCTGTTTTAAACTTGCAAAAACATAGAAAAACGCTGTTTTCAACTATTCAAACTGACAAATTCATGTTTCTTTCGTGTGAAACGGCGATTTATGAGAAATGACGATAAAATTGCTGTTTTAAACATGAAAAAACATAGAAAAACGCTGTTTTGAACTATTCAAACTGACAAATTCATGTTTCTTTCGTGTGAAACGGCGATTTATGAGAAATGACGATAAAATTGCTGTTTTAAACTTGCAAAAACATAGAAAAACGCTGTTTTTAACTATTCAAACTGACAAATTCATGTTTCTTTCGTGTGAAACGGCGATTTATGAGAAATGACGATAAAATTGCTGTTTTAAACATGAAAAAACATAGAAAAACGCTGTTTTGAACTATTCAAACTGACAAATTCATGTTTCTTTCGTGTGAAACGGCGATTTATGAGAAATGACGATAAAATTGCTGTTTTAAACTTGCAAAAACATAGAAAAACGCTGTTTTTAACTATTCAAACTGATAAATTCAGGTTTCTTTCGTTCGAAACGGTGGATTTTTGTGAAATCACGATAAAACTGCTGTTTTAAACTTGGAAAAACATAGAAAAACGCTGTTTTAAACTATTCAAACTGATAAATTCATGTTTCTTTCGTGTGAAACGGCGATTTATGAGAAATGACGATAAAATTTCTGTTTTAAACATGAAAAAACATAGAAAAACGCTGTTTTGAACTATTAAAACTGACAAATTCATGTTTCTTTCGTGTGAAACGGCGATTTATGAGAAATGACGATAAAATTGCTGTTTTAAACTTGCAAAAACATAGAAAAACGCTGTTTTCAACTATTCAAACTGACAAATTCATGTTTCTTTCGTGTGAAACGGCGATTTATGAGAAATGACGATAAAATTGCTGTTTTAAACATGAAAAAACATAGAAAAACGCTGTTTTGAACTATTCAAACTGACAAATTCATGTTTCTTTCGTGTGAAACGGCGATTTATGAGAAATGACGATAAAATTGCTGTTTTAAACTTGCAAAAACATAGAAAAACGCTGTTTTCAACTATTCAAACTGACAAATTCATGTTTCTTTCGTGTGAAACGGCGATTTATGAGAAATGACGATAAAATTGCTGTTTTAAACATGAAAAAACATAGAAAAACGCTGTTTTGAACTATTCAAACTGACAAATTCATGTTTCTTTCGTGTGAAACGGCGATTTATGAGAAATGACGATAAAATTGCTGTTTTAAACTTGCAAAAACATAGAAAAACGCTGTTTTTAACTATTCAAACTGATAAATTCAGGTTTCTTTCGTTCGAAACGGTGGATTTTTGTGAAATCACGATAAAACTGCTGTTTTAAACTTGCAAAAACATAGAAAAACGCTGTTTTGAACTATTCAAACTGATAAATTCATGTTTCTTTCGTGTGAAACGGCGATTTATGAGAAATGACGATAAAATTTCTGTTTTAAACTTGCAAAAACATAGAAAAACGCTGTTTTTAACTATTCAAACTGATAAATTCAGGTTTCTTTCGTGTGAAACGGCGTTTTATGAGAAATGACGATAAAATTTCTGTTTTAAACTTGCAAAAACATAGAAAAACGCTGTTTTTAACTATTCAAACTGATAAATTCAGGTTTCTTTCGTGTGAAACGGCGTTTTATGAGAAATGACGATAAAATTGCTGTTTTAAACTTGCAAAAACATAAAAAAACGCTGTTTTGAACTATTCAAACTGACAAATTCATGTTTCTTTCGTGTGAAACGGCGATTTATGAGAAATGACGATAAAATTGCTGTTTTAAACTTGCAAAAACATAGAAAAACGCTGTTTTCAACTATTCAAACTGACAAATTCATGTTTCTTTCGTGTGAAACGGCGATTTATGAGAAATGACGATAAAATTGCTGTTTTAAACTTGCAAAAACATAGAAAAACGCTGTTTTCAACTATTCAAACTGACAAATTCATGTTTCTTTCGTGTGAAACGGCGATTTATGAGAAATGACGATAAAATTGCTGTTTTAAACATGAAAAAACATAGAAAAACGCTGTTTTGAACTATTCAAACTGACAAATTCATGTTTCGTTCGTGTGAAACGGCGATTTATGAGAAATGACGATAAAATTGCTGTTTTAAACTTGCAAAAACATAGAAAAACGCTGTTTTGAACTATTCAAACTGACAAATTCATGTTTCTTTCGTGTGAAACGGCGATTTATGAGAAATGACGATAAAATTGCTGTTTTAAACATGAAAAAACATAGAAAAACGCTGTTTTGAACTATTCAAACTGACAAATTCATGTTTCTTTCGTGTGAAACGGCGATTTATGAGAAATGACGATAAAATTGCTGTTTTAAACTTGCAAAAACATAGAAAAACGCTGTTTTCAACTATTCAAACTGACGAATTCATGTTTCTTTCGTGTGAAACGGCGATTTATGAGAAATGACGATAAAATTGCTGTTTTAAACATGAAAAAACATAGAAAAACGCTGTTTTGAACTATTCAAACTGACAAATTCATGTTTCTTTCGTGTGAAACGGCGATTTAAGAGAATTTACGATAAAATTGCTGTTTTAAACTTGCAAAAACATAGAAAAACGCTGTTTTTAACTATTCAAACTGATAAATTCATGTTTCTTTCGTGTGAAAAGGCGATTTATGAGAGAAATGACGATAAAATTGCTGTTTTAAACTTGCAAAAACATAGAAAAAACGCTGTTTTTAACTATTCAAACTGATAAATTCATGTTACTTTTGTTCGAAACGGTGGATTTTTGTGAAATCACGATAAAATTGCTGTTTTAAACTTGCAAAAACATAGAAAAACGCTGTTTTGAACTATTCAAACTGATAAATTCATGTTTCTTTCGTGTGAAACGGCGATTTATGAGAAATGACGATAAAATTGCTGTTTTAAACTTGCAAAAACATAGAAAAGCGCTGTTTTTAACTATTCAAACTGACAAATTCATGTTTCTTTCGTGTGAAACGGCGATTTATGAGAAATGACGATAAAATTGCTGTTTTAAACTTGCAAAAACATAGAAAAACGCTGTTTTTAACTATTCAAACTGATAAATTCATGTTTCTTTCGTGTGAAACGGCGATTTATGAGAAATGACGATAAAATTGCTGTTTTTAACTTGCAAAAACATAGAAAAACGCTGTTTTTAACTATTCAAACTGATAAATTCATGTTTCTTTCGTTCGAAACGGTGGATTTTTGTGAAATCACGATAAAACTTATGTTTTAAACTTGCAAAAACATAGAAAAACGCTGTTTTGAACTATTCAAACTGATAAATTCATGTTTCTTTCGTGTGAAACGGCGATTTATGAGAAATGACGATAAAATTGCTGTTTTAAACTTGCAAAAACATAGAAAAACGCTGTTTTTAACTATTCAAACTGATAAATTCAGGTTTCTTTCGTGTGAAACGGCGATTTATGAGAAATGACGATAAAATTGCTGTTTTAAACTTGCAAAAACATAGAAAAACGCTGTTTTTAACTATTCAAACTGACAATTTCATGTTTCTTTCGTGTGAAACGGCGTTTTATGAGAAACGACGATAAAATTGCTGTTTTAAACTTGCAAAAACATAGAAAAACGCTGTTTTGAACTATTCAAACTGACAAATTCATGTTTCTTTCATGTGAAACGGCGATTTATGAGAAATGACGATAAAATTGCTGTTTTAAACTTGCAAAAACATAGAAAAACGCTGTTTTCAACTATTCAAACTGACAAATTCATGTTTCTTTCGTGTGAAACGGCGATTTAGGAGAAATGACGATAAAATTGCTGTTTTAAACATGAAAAAACATAGAAAAACGCTGTTTTGAACTATTCAAACTGACAAATTCATGTTTCTTTCGTGTGAAACGGCGATTTATGAGAAATGACGATAAAATTGCTGTTTTAAACTTGCAAAAACATAGAAAAACGCTGTTTTCAACTATTCAAACTGACAAATTCATGTTTCTTTCGTGTGAAACGGCGATTTATGAGAAATGACGATAAAATTGCTGTTTTAAACATGAAAAAACATAGAAAAACGCTGTTTTGAACTATTCAAACTGACAAATTCATGTTTCTTTCGTGTGAAACGGCGATTTAAGAGAATTTACGATAAAATTGCTGTTTTAAACTTGCAAAAACATAGAAAAACGCTGTTTTGAACTATTCAAACTGATAAATTCATGTTTCTTTCGTGTGAAACGGCGATTTATGAGAAATGACGATAAAATTGCTGTTTTAAACTTGCAAAAACATAGAAAAACGCTGTTTTTAACTATTCAAACTGATAAATTCATGTTTCTTTCGTTCGAAACGGTGGATTTTTGTGAAATCACGATAAAACTTCTGTTTTAAACTTGCAAAAACATAGAAAAACGCTGTTTTGAACTATTCAAACTGATAAATTCATGTTTCTTTCGTGTGAAACGGCGATTTATGAGAAATGACGATAAAATTGCTGTTTTAAACTTGCAAAAACATAGAAAAACGCTGTTTTTAACTATTCAAACTGATAAATTCAGGTTTCTTTCGTGTGAAACGGCGATTTATGAGAAATGACGATAAAATTGCTGTTTTAAACTTGCAAAAACATAGAAAAACGCTGTTTTTAACTATTCAAACTGACAATTTCATGTTTCTTTCGTGTGAAACGGCGTTTTATGAGAAACGACGATAAAATTGCTGTTTTAAACTTGCAAAAACATAGAAAAACGCTGTTTTGAACTATTCAAACTGACAAATTCATGTTTCTTTCATGTGAAACGGCGATTTATGAGAAATGACGATAAAATTGCTGTTTTAAACTTGCAAAAACATAGAAAAACGCTGTTTTCAACTATTCAAACTTACAAATTCATGTTTCTTTCGTGTGAAACGGCGATTTATGAGAAATGACGATAAAATTGCTGTTTTAAACATGAAAAAACATAGAAAAACGCTGTTTTGAACTATTCAAACTGACAAATTCATGTTTCTTTCGTGTGAAACGGCGATTTATGAGAAATGACGATAAAATTGCTGTTTTAAACTTGCAAAAACATAGAAAAACGCTGTTTTTAACTATTCAAACTGACAAATTCATGTTTCTTTCGTGTGAAACGGCGATTTATGAGAAATGACGATAAAATTGCTGTTTTAAACATGAAAAAACATAGAAAAACGCTGTTTTGAACTATTCAAACTGACAAATTCATGTTTCTTTCGTGTGAAACGGCGATTTATGAGAAATGACGATAAAATTGCTGTTTTAAACTTGCAAAAACATAGAAAAACGCTGTTTTTAACTATTCAAACTGATAAATTCAGGTTTCTTTCGTTCGAAACGGTGGATTTTTGTGAAATCACGATAAAACTGCTGTTTTAAACTTGGAAAAACATAGAAAAACGCTGTTTTAAACTATTCAAACTGATAAATTCATGTTTCTTTCGTGTGAAACGGCGATTTATGAGAAATGACGATAAAATTTCTGTTTTAAACATGAAAAAACATAGAAAAACGCTGTTTTGAACTATTAAAACTGACAAATTCATGTTTCTTTCGTGTGAAACGGCGATTTATGAGAAATGACGATAAAATTGCTGTTTTAAACTTGCAAAAACATAGAAAAACGCTGTTTTCAACTATTCAAACTGACAAATTCATGTTTCTTTCGTGTGAAACGGCGATTTATGAGAAATGACGATAAAATTGCTGTTTTAAACATGAAAAAACATAGAAAAACGCTGTTTTGAACTATTCAAACTGACAAATTCATGTTTCTTTCGTGTGAAACGGCGATTTATGAGAAATGACGATAAAATTGCTGTTTTAAACTTGCAAAAACATAGAAAAACGCTGTTTTCAACTATTCAAACTGACAAATTCATGTTTCTTTCGTGTGAAACGGCGATTTATGAGAAATGACGATAAAATTGCTGTTTTAAACATGAAAAAACATAGAAAAACGCTGTTTTGAACTATTCAAACTGACAAATTCATGTTTCTTTCGTGTGAAACGGCGATTTATGAGAAATGACGATAAAATTGCTGTTTTAAACTTGCAAAAACATAGAAAAACGCTGTTTTTAACTATTCAAACTGATAAATTCAGGTTTCTTTCGTTCGAAACGGTGGATTTTTGTGAAATCACGATAAAACTGCTGTTTTAAACTTGCAAAAACATAGAAAAACGCTGTTTTGAACTATTCAAACTGATAAATTCATGTTTCTTTCGTGTGAAACGGCGATTTATGAGAAATGACGATAAAATTTCTGTTTTAAACTTGCAAAAACATAGAAAAACGCTGTTTTTAACTATTCAAACTGATAAATTCAGGTTTCTTTCGTGTGAAACGGCGTTTTATGAGAAATGACGATAAAATTTCTGTTTTAAACTTGCAAAAACATAGAAAAACGCTGTTTTTAACTATTCAAACTGATAAATTCAGGTTTCTTTCGTGTGAAACGGCGTTTTATGAGAAATGACGATAAAATTGCTGTTTTAAACTTGCAAAAACATAAAAAAACGCTGTTTTGAACTATTCAAACTGACAAATTCATGTTTCTTTCGTGTGAAACGGCGATTTATGAGAAATGACGATAAAATTGCTGTTTTAAACTTGCAAAAACATAAAAAAACGCTGTTTTGAACTATTCAAACTGACAAATTCATGTTTCTTTCGTGTGAAACGGCGATTTATGAGAATTGACGATAAAATTGCTGTTTTAAACTTGCAAAAACATAGAAAAACGCTGTTTTCAACTATTCAAACTGACAAATTCATGTTTCTTTCGTGTGAAACGGCGATTTATAAGAAATGACCATAAAATTGCTGTTTTAAACATGAAAAAACATAGAAAAACGCTGTTTTCAACTATTCACTGACGAATTAATGTTTCTTTCGTGTGAAACGGCGATTTATGAGAAATGACGATAAAATTGCTGTTTTAAACTTGCAAAAACATAGAAAAACGCTGTTTTCAACTATTCAAACTGACAAATTCATGTTTCTTTCGTGTGAAACGGCGATTTATGAAAAATGACGATAAAATTGCTGTTTTAAACATGAAAAAACATAGAAAAACGCTGTTTTGAACTATTCAAACTGACAAATTCATGTTTCTTTCGTGTGAAACGGCGATTTATGAGAAATGACGATAAAATTGCTGTTTTAAACTTGCAAAAACATAGAAAAACACTGTTTTGAACTATTCAAACTGACAAATTCATGTTTCTTTCGTGTGAAACGGCGATTTATGAGAAATGACGATAAAATTGCTGTTTTAAACATGAAAAAACATAGAAAAACGCTGTTTTTATCTATTCAAACTGATAAATTCAGGTTTCTTTCGTGTGAAACGGCGATTTATGAGAAATGACGATAAAATTGCTGTTTTAAACTTGGAAAAACATAGAAAAACGCTGTATTTAACTATTCAAACGGATAAATTCATGTTTCTTTCGTTCGAAACGGTGGATTTTTGTGAAATCACGATAAAACTTCTGTTTTAAACTTGCAAAAACATAGAAAAACGCTGTTTTGAACTATTCAAACTGATAAATTCATGTTTCTTTCGTGTGAAACGGCGATTTATGAGAAATGACGATAAAATTGCTGTTTTAAACTTTCAAAAACATAGAAAAACGCTGTTTTTAACTATTCAAACTGATAAATTCAGGTTTCTTTCGTGTGAAACGGCGATTTATGAGAAATGACGATAAAATTGCTGTTTTAAACTTGCAAAAACATAGAAAAACGCTGTTTTTAACTATTCAAACTGACAATTTCATGTTTCTTTCGTGTGAAACGGCGTTTTATGAGAAACGACGATAAAATTGCTGTTTTAAACTTGCAAAAACATAGAAAAACGCTGTTTTGAACTATTCAAACTGACAAATTCATGTTTCTTTCGTGTGAAACGGCGATTTATGAGAAATGACGTTAAAATTGCTGTTTTAAACTTGCAAAAACATAGAAAAACGCTGTTTTCAACTATTCAAACTGACAAATTCATGTTTCTTTCGTGTAAAACGGCGATTTATGAGAAATGACGATAAAATTGCTGTTTTAAACATGAAAAAACATAGAAAAACGCTGTTTTGAACTATTCAAACTGACAAATTCATGTTTCTTTCGTGTGAAACGGCGATTTATGAGAAATGACGATAAAATTGCTGTTTTAAACTTGCAAAAACATAGAAAAACGCTGTTTTCAACTATTCACTGCCAAATTCATGTTTCTTTCGTGTGAAACGGCGATTTATGAGAAATGACGATAAAATTGCTGTTTTAAACTTGCAAAAACATAGAAAAACGCTGTTTTCAACTATTCAAACTGACAAATTCATGTTTCTTTCGTGTGAAACGGCGATTTATGAGAAATGACGATAAAATTGCTCTTTTAAACATGAAAAAACATAGTAAAACGCTGTTTTGAACTATTCAAACTGATAAATTCATGTTTCTTTCGTGTGAAACGGCGATTTATGAGAAATGACGATAAAATTGCTGTTTTAAACTTGCAAAAACATAGAAAAACACTGTTTTGAACTATTCAAACAGACAAATTCATGTTTCTTTCGTGTGAAACGGCGATTTATGAGAAATGACGATAAAATTGCTGTTTTAAACATGAAAAAACATAGAAAAACGCTGTTTTGAACTATTCAAACTGATAAATTCAGGTTTCTTTCGTGTGAAACGGCGATTTATGAGAAATGACGATAAAATTGCTGTTTTAAACTTGCAAAAACATAGAAAAACGCTGTTTTTAACTATTCAAACTGACAATTTCATGTTTCTTTCGTGTGAAACGGCGTTTTATGAGAAACGACGATAAAATTGCTGTTTTAAACTTGCAAAAACATAGAAAAACGCTGTTTTGAACTATTCAAACTGACAAATTCATGTTTCTTTCGTGTGAAACGGCGATTTATGAGAAATGACGATAAAATTGCTGTTTTAAACTTGCAAAAACATAGAAAAACGCTGTTTTTAACTATTCAAACTGATAAATTCAGGTTTCTTTCGTGTGAAACGGCGTTTTATGAGAAATGACGATAAAATTGCTGTTTTAAACATGAAAAAACATAGAAAAACGCTGTTTTGAACTATTCAAACTGACAAATTCATGTTTCTTTCGTGTGAAACGGCGATTTATGAAAAATGACGATAAAATTGCTGTTTTAAACTTGCAAAAACATAGAAAAACGCTGTTTTTAACTATTCAAACTGATAAATTCAGGTTTCTTTCGTTCGAAACGGTGGATTTTTGTGAAATCACGATAAAACTGCTGTTTTAAACTTGCAAAAACATAGAAAAACGCTGTTTGAACTATTAAACTTATAAATTCATGTTTCTTTCGTGTGAAACGGCGATTTATGAGAAATGACGATAAAATTTCTGTTTTAAACTTGCAAAAACATAGAAAAACGCTGTTTTTAACTATTCAAACTGATAAATTCAGGTTTCTTTCGTGTGAAACGGCGTTTTATGAGAAATGACGATAAAATTGCTGTTTTAAACTTGCAAAAACATAGAAAAACGCTGTTTTGAACTATTCAAACTGACAAATTCATGTTTCTTTCGTGTGAAACGGCGATTTATGAGAAATGACGATAAAATTGCTGTTTTAAACTTGCAAAAACATAGAAAAACGCTGTTTTGAACTATTCAAACTGACAAATTCATGTTTCTTTCGTGTGAAACGGCGATTTATGAGAAATGACGATAAAATTGCTGTTTTAAACTTGCAAAAACATAGAAAAACGCTGTTTTCAACTATTCATACTGACAAATTCATGTTTCTTTCGTGTGAAACGGCGATTTATGAGAAATGACGATAAAATTGCTGTTTTAAACTTGCAAAAACATAGAAAAACGCTGGTTTCAACTATTCAAACTGACAAATTCATGTTTCTTTCGTGTGAAACGGCGATTTATGAGAAATGACGATAAAATTGCTGTTTTAAACATGAAAAAACATAGAAAAACGCTGTTTTGAACTATTCAAACTGACAAATTCATGTTTCTTTCGTGTGAAACGGCGATTTATGAGAAATGACGATAAAATTGCTGTTTTAAACTTGCAAAAACATAGAAAAACGCTGTTTTGAACTATTCAAACTGACAAATTCATGTTTCTTTCGTGTGAAACGGCGATTTATGAGAAATGACGATAAAATTGCTGTTTTAAACATGAAAAAACATAGAAAAACGCTGTTTTGAACTATTCAAACTGACAAATTCATGTTTCTTTCGTGTGAAACGGCGATTTATGAGAAATGACGATAAAATTGCTGTTTTAAACTTGCAAAAACATAGAAAAACGCTGTTTTTAACTATTCAAACTGATAAATTCAGGTTTCTTTCTTTCGAAACGGTGGATTTTTGTGAAATCACGATAAAACTGCTGTTTTAAACTTGCAAAAACATAGAAAAACGCTGTTTTGAACTATTCAAACTGATAAATTCAGGTTTCTTTCGTGTGAAACGGCGATTTATGAGAAATGACGATAAAATTGCTGTTTTAAACTTGCAAAAACATAGAAAAACGCTGTTTTCAACTATTCAAACTGACAAATTCATGTTTCTTTCGTGTGAAACGGCGATTTATGAGAAATGACGATAAAATTTCTGTTTTAAACTTGCAAAAACATAGAAAAACGCTGTTTTGAACTATTCAAACTGATAAATTCAGGTTTCTTTCGTGTAAAACGGCGATTTATGAGAAATGACGATAAAATTGCTGTTTTAAACTTGCAAAAACATAGAAAAACGCTGTTTTTAACTATTCAAACTGATAAATTCATGTTTCTTTCGTTCGAAACGGTGGATTTTTGTGAAATCACGATAAAACTTCTGTTTTAAACTTGCAAAAACATAGAAAAACGCTGTTTTGAACTATTCAAACTGATAAATTCATTTTTCTTTCGTGTGAAACGGCGATTTATGAGAAATGACGATAAAATTGCTGTTTTAAACTTGCAAAAACATAGAAAAACGCTGTTTTTAACTATTCAAACTGATAAATTCAGGTTTCTTTCGTTCGAAACGGTGGATTTTTGTGAAATCACGATAAAACTGCTGTTTGAAACTTGCAAAAACATAGAAAAACGCTGTTTTGAACTATTCAAACTGACAAATTCATGTTTCTTTCGTGTGAAACGGCTATTTATGAGAAATGACGATAAAACTGCTGTTTGAAACTTGCAAAAACATAGAAAATCGCTGTTTTGAACTATTCAAACTGACAAATTCATGTTTCTTTCGTGTGAAACGGCGATTTATGAGAAATGACGATAAAATTGCTGTTTTAAACTTGCAAAAACATAGAAAAACGCTGTTTTTAACTATTCAAACTGATAAATTCAGGTTTCTTTCGTGTGAAACGGCGATTTATGAGAAATGACGATAAAATTGCTGTTTTAAACTTGCAAAAACATAGAAAAACGCTGTTTGGAACTATTCAAACTGACAAATTCATGTTTCTTTCGTGTGAAACGGCGATTTATGAGAAATGACGATAAAATTGCTGTTTTAAACTTGCAAAAACATAGAAAACGCTGTTTTCAACTATTCAAACTGACAAATTCATGTTTCTTTCGTGTGAAACGGCGATTTATGAGAAATGACGATAAAATTGCTGTTTTAAACTTGCAAAAACATAGAAAAACGCTGTTTTCAACTATTCAAACTGACAAATTCATGTTTCTTTCGTGTGAAACGGCGATTTATGAGAAATGACGATAAAATTGCTGTTTTAAACATGAAAAAACATAGAAAAACGCTGTTTTGAACTATTCAAACTGACAAATTCATGTTTCTTTCGTGTGAAACGGCGATTTATGAGAAATTACGATAAAATTGCTGTTTTAAACATGAAAAAACATAGAAAAACGCTGTTTTGAACTATTCAAACTGACAAATTCATGTTTCTTTCGTGTGAAACGGCGATTTATGAGAAATGACGATAAAATTGCTGTTTTAAACTTGCAAAAACATAGAAAAACGCTGTTTTTAACTATTCAAACTGATAAATTCAGGTTTCTTTCGTGTGAAACGGCGATTTATGAGAAATGACGATAAAATTGCTGTTTTAAACTTGCAAAAACATAGAAAAACGCTGTTTTGAACTATTCAAACTGACAAATTCATGTTTCTTTCGTGTGAAACGGCGATTTATGAGAAATGACGATAAAATTGCTGTTTTAAACTTGCAAAAACATAGTAAACGCTGTTTTCAACTATTCAAACTGACAAATTCATGTTTCTTTTGTGTGAAACGGCGATTTATGAGAAATGACGATAAAATTGCTGTTTTAAACTTGCAAAAACATAGAAAAACGCTGGTTTCAACTATTCAAACTGACAAATTCATGTTTCTTTCGTGTGAAACGGCGATTTATGAGAAATGACGATAAAATTGCTGTTTTAAACATGAAAAAACATAGAAAAACGCTGTTTTGAACTATTCAAACTGACAAATTCATGTTTCTTTCGTGTGAAACGGCGATTTATGAGAAATGACGATAAAATTGCTGTTTTAAACTTGCAAAAACATAGAAAAACGCTGTTTTGAACTATTCAAACTGACAAATTCATGTTTCTTTCGTGTGAAACGGCGATTTATGAGAAATGACGATAAAATTGCTGTTTTAAACATGAAAAAACATAGAAAAACGCTGTTTTGAACTATTCAAACTGACAAATTCATGTTTCTTTCGTGTGAAACGGCGATTTATGAGAAATGACGATAAAATTGCTGTTTTAAACTTGCAAAAACATAGAAAAACGCTGTTTTCAACTATTCAAACTGACAAATTCATGTTTCTTTCGTGTGAAACGGCGATTTATGAGAAATGACGATAAAATTGCTGTTTTAAACATGAAAAAACATAGAAAAACGCTGTTTTGAACTATTCAAACTGACAAATTCATGTTTCTTTCGTGTGAAACGGCGATTTATGAGAAATTACGATAAAATTGCTGTTTTAAACTTGCAAAAAAATAGAAAAACGCTGTTTTTAACTATTCAAACTGATAAATTCATATTTCTTTCGTGTGAAACGGCGATTTATGAGAAATGACGATAAAATTGCTGTTTTAAACTTGCAAAAACATAGAAAAACGCTGTTTTGAACTATTCAAACTGACAAATTCATGTTTCTTTCGTGTGAAACGGCGATTTATGAGAAATGACGATAAAATTGCTGTTTTAAACTTGCAAAAACATAGAAAACGCTGTTTTCAACTATTCAAACTGACAAATTCATGTTTCTTTCGTGTGAAACGGCGATTTATGAGAAATGACGATAAAATTGCTGTTTTAAACTTGCAAAAACATAGAAAAACGCTGTTTTTAACTATTCAAACTGATAAATTCAGGTTTCTTTCGTGTGAAACGGCGATTTATGAGAAATGACGATAAAATTGCTGTTTTAAACTTGCAAAAACATAGAAAAACGCTGTTTTGAACTATTCAAACTGACAAATTCATGTTTCTTTCGTGTGAAACGGCGATTTATGAGAAATGACGATAAAATTGCTGTTTTAAACTTGCAAAAACATAGAAAACGCTGTTTTTAACTATTCAAACTGACAAATTCATGTTTCTTTCGTGTGAAACGGCGATTTATGAGAAATGACGATAAAATTGCTGTTTTAAACTTGCAAAAACATAGAAAAACGCTGGTTTCAACTATTCAAACTGACAAATTCATGTTTCTTTCGTGTGAAACGGCGATTTATGAGAAATGACGATAAAATTGCTGTTTTAAACATGAAAAAACATAGAAAAACGCTGTTTTGAACTATTCAAACTGACAAATTCATGTTTCTTTCGTGTGAAACGGCGATTTATGAGAAATGACGATAAAATTGCTGTTTTAAACTTGCAAAAACATAGAAAAACGCTGTTTTGAACTATTCAAACTGACAAATTCATGTTTCTTTCGTGTGAAACGGCGATTTATGAGAAATGACGATAAAATTGCTGTTTTAAACATGAAAAAACATAGAAAAACGCTGTTTTGAACTATTCAAACTGACAAATTCATGTTTCTTTCGTGTGAAACGGCGATTTATGAGAAATGACGATAAAATTGCTGTTTTAAACTTGCAAAAACATAGAAAAACGCTGTTTTCAACTATTCAAACTGACAAATTCATGTTTCTTTCGTGTGAAACGGCGATTTATGAGAAATAACGATAAAATTGCTGTTTTAAACATGAAAAAACATAGAAAAACGCTGTTTTGAACTATTCAAACTGACAAATTCATGTTTCTTTCGTGTGAAACGGCGATTTATGAGAAATTACGATAAAATTGCTGTTTTAAACTTGCAAAAACATAGAAAAACGCTGTTTTTAACTATTCAAACTGATAAATTCAGGTTTCTTTCGTTCGAAACGGTGGATTTTTGTGAAATCACGATAAAACTGCTGTTTTAAACTTGCAAAAACATAGAAAAACGCTGTTTTGAACTATTCAAACTGATAAATTCAGGTTTCTTTCGTGTGAAACGGCGATTTATGAGAAATGACGATAAAATTGCTGTTTTAAACTTGCAAAAACATAGAAAAACGCTGTTTTCAACTATTCAAACTGACAAATTCATGTTTCTTTCGTGTGAAACGGCGATTTATGAGAAATGACGATAAAATTTCTGTTTTAAACTTGCAAAAACATAGAAAAACGCTTTTTTGAACTATTCAAACTGATAAATTCAGGTTTCTTTCGTGTGAAACGGCGATTTATGAGAAATGACGATAAAATTGCTGTTTTAAACTTGCAAAAACATAGAAAAACGCTGTTTTTAACTATTCAAACTGATAAATTCATGTTTCTTTCGTTCGAAACGGTGGATTTTTGTGAAATCACGATAAAACTTCTGTTTTAAACTTGCAAAAACATAGAAAAACGCTGTTTTGAACTATTCAAACTGATAAATTCATGTTTCTTTCGTGTGAAACGGCGATTTATGAGAAATGACGATAAAATTGCTGTTTTAAACTTGCAAAAACATAGAAAAACGCTGTTTTTAACTATTCAAACTGATAAATTCAGGTTTCTTTCGTGTTAAACGGCGATTTATGAGAAATGACGATAAAATTGCTGTTTTAAACTTGCAAAAACATAGAAAAACGCTGTTTTTAACTATTCAAACTGACAATTTCATGTTTCTTTCGTGTGAAACGGCGTTTTATGAGAAACGACGATAAAATTGCTGTTTTAAACTTGCAAAAACATAGAAAAACGCTGTTTTGAACTATTCAAACTGACAAATTCATGTTTCTTTCGTGTGAAACGGCGATTTATGAGAAATGACGATAAAATTGCTGTTTTAAACTTGCAAAAACATAGAAAAACGCTGTTTTCAACTATTCAAACTGACAAATTCATGTTTCTTACGTGTAAAACGGCGATTTATGAGAAATGACGATAAAAATGCTGTTTTAAACATGAAAAAACATAGAAAAACGCTGTTTTGAACTATTCAAACTGACAAATTCATGTTTCTTTCGTGTGAAACGGCGATTTATGAGAAATGACGATAAAATTGCTGTTTTAAACTTGCAAAAACATAGAAAAACGCTGTTTTTAACTATTCAAACTGACAAATTCATGTTTCTTTCGTGTGAAACGGCGATTTATGAGAAATGACGATAAAATTGCTGTTTTAAACTTGCAAAAACATAGAAAAACGCTGTTTTTAACTATTCAAACTGATAAATTCATGTTTCTTTCGTGTGAAACGGCGATTTATGAGAAATGACGATAAAATTGCTGTTTTAAACTTGCAAAAACATAGAAAAACGCTGTTTTTAACTATTCAAACTGATAAATTCATGTTTCTTTCGTTCGAAACGGTGGATTTTTGTGAAATCACGATAAAACTTCTGTTTTAAACTTGCAAAAACATAGAAAAACGCTGTTTTGAACTATTCAAACTGATAAATTCATGTTTCTTTCGTGTGAAACGGCGATTTATGAGAAATGACGATAAAATTGCTGTTTTAAACTTGCAAAAACATAGAAAAACGCTGTTTTTAACTATTCAAACTGATAAATTCAGGTTTCTTTCGTTCGAAACGGTGGATTTTTGTGAAATCACGATAAAACTGCTGTTTTAAACTTGCAAAAACATAGAAAAACGCTGTTTTGAACTATTCAAACTGATAAATTCAGGTTTCTTTCGTGTGAAACGGCGATTTATGAGAAATGACGATAAAATTGCTGTTTTAAACTTGCAAAAACATAGAAAAACGCTGTTTTCAACTATTCAAACTGACAAATTCATGTTTCTTTCGTGTGAAACGGCTATTTATGAGAAATGACGATAAAATTTGTGTTTTAAACTTGCAAAAACATAGAAAAACGCTGTTTTGAACTATTCAAACTGATAAATTCAGGTTTCTTTCGTGTGAAACGGCGATTTATGAGAAATGACGATAAAATTGCTGTTTTAAACTTGCAAAAACATAGAAAAACGCTGTTTTTAACTATTCAAACTGATAAATTCATGTTTCTTTCGTTCGAAACGGTGGATTTTTGTGAAATCACGATAAAACTTCTGTTTTAAACTTGCAAAAACATAGAAAAACGCTGTTTTGAACTATTCAAACTGATAAATTCATGTTTCTTTCGTGTGAAACGGCGATTTATGAGAAATGACGATAAAATTGCTGTTTTAAACTTGCAAAAACATAGAAAAACGCTGTTTTTAACTATTCAAACTGATAAATTCAGGTTTCTTTCGTGTGAAACGGCGATTTATGAGAAATGACGATAAAATTGCTGTTTTAAACTTGCAAAAACCTAAAAAACGCTGTTTTTAACTATTCAAACTGACAATTTCATGTTTCTTTCGTGTGAAACGGCGTTTTATGAGAAACGACGATAAAATTGCTGTTTTAAACTTGCAAAAACATAGAAAAACGCTGTTTTGAACTATTCAAACTGACAAATTCATGTTTCTTTCGTGTGAAACGGCGATTTATGAGAAATGACGATAAAATTGCTGTTTTAAACTTGCAAAAACATAGAAAAACGCTGTTTTCAACTATTCAAACTGACAAATTCATGTTTCTTACGTGTAAAACGGCGATTTATGAGAAATGACGATAAAATTGCTGTTTTAAACATGAAAAAACATAGAAAAACGCAGTTTTGAACTATTCAAACTGACAAATTCATGTTTCTTTCGTGTGAAACGGCGATTTATGAGAAATGACGATAAAATTGCTGTTCTAAACTTGCAAAAACATAGAAAAACGCTGTTTTCAACTATTCAAACTGACAAATTCATGTTTCTTTCGTGTGAAACGGCGATTTATGAGAAATGACGATAAAATTGCTGTTTTAAACATGAAAAAACATAGAAAAACGCTGTTTTGAACTATTCAAACTGATAAATTCAGGTTTCTTTCGTGTGAAACGGCGATTTATGAGAAATGACGATAAAATTGCTGTTTTAAACTTGCAAAAACATAGAAAAACGCTGTTTTCAACTATTCAAACTGACAAATTCATGTTTCTTTCGTGTGAAACGGCTATTTATGAGAAATGACGATAAAATTTGTGTTTTAAACTTGCAAAAACATAGAAAAACGCTGTTTTTAACTATTCAAACTGATAAATTCAGGTTTCTTTCGTGTGAAACGGCGTTTTATGAGAAATGACGATAAAATAGCTGTTTTAAACATGAAAAAACATAGAAAAACGCTGTTTTGAACTATTCAAACTGACAAATTCATGTTTCTTTCGTGTGAAACGGCGACTTATGAGAAATGACGATAAAATTGCTGTTTTAAAATTGCAAAAACATAGAAAAACGCTGTTTTTAACTATTCAAACTGATAAATTCAGGTTTCTTTCGTTCGAAACGGTGGATTTTTGTGAAATCACGATAAAACTGCTGTTTTAAACTTGCAAAAACATAGAAAAACGCTGTTTGAACTATTCAAACTGATAAATTCATGTTTCTTTCGTGTGAAACGGCGATTTATGAGAAATGACGATAAAATTTCTGTTTTAAACTTGCAAAAACATAGAAAAACGCTGTTTTTAACTATTCAAACTGATAAATTCAGGTTTCTTTCGTGTGAAACGGCGTTTTATGAGAAATGACGATAAAATTGCTGTTTTAAACTTGCAAAAACATAGAAAAACGCTGTTTTGAACTATTCAAACTGACAAATTCATGTTTCTTTCGTGTGAAACGGCGATTTATGAGAAATGACGATAAAATTGCTGTTTTAAACTTGCAAAAACATAGAAAAACGCTGTTTTCAACTATTCAAACTGACAAATTCATGTTTCTTTCGTGTGAAACGGCGATTTATGAGAAATGACGATAAAATTGCTGTTTTAAACTTGCAAAAACATAGAAAAACGCTGGTTTCAACTATTCAAACTGACAAATTCATGTTTCTTTCGTGTGAAACGGCGATTTATGAGAAATGACGATAAAATTGCTGTTTTAAACTTGCAAAAACATAGAAAAACGCTGTTTTTAACTATTCAAACTGATAAATTCAGGTTTCTTTCGTTCGAAACGGTGGATTTTTGTGAAATCACGATAAAACTGCTGTTTGAAACTTGCAAAAACATAGAAAAACGCTGTTTTGAACTATTCAAACTGATAAATTCATGTTTCTTTCGTGTGAAACGGCGATTTATGAGAAATGACGATAAAATTGCTGTTTTAAACTTGCAAAAACATAGAAAAACGCTGTTTTTAACTATTCAAACTGACATATTCATGTTTCTTTCGTGTGAAACGGCGATTTATGAGAAATGACGATAAAATTGCTGTTTTAAACTTGCAAAAACATAGAAAAACGCTGTTTTTAACTATTCAAACTGATAAATTCATGTTTCTTTCGTGTGAAACGGCGATTATGAGAAATGACGATAAAATTGCTGTTTTAAACTTGCAAAAACATAGAAAAACGCTGTTTTTAACTATTCAAACTGATAAATTCATGTTTCTTTCGTTCGAAACGGTGGATTTTTGTGAAATCACGATAAAACTTCTGTTTTAAACTTGCAAAAACATAGAAAAACGCTGTTTTGAACTATTCAAACTGATAAATTCATGTTTCTTTCGTGTGAAACGGCGATTTATGAGAAATGACGATAAAATTGCTGTTTTAAACTTGCAAAAACATAGAAAAACGCTGTTTTTAACTATTCAAACTGATAAATTCAGGTTTCTTTCGTGTGAAACGGCGATTTATGAGAAATGACGATAAAATTGCTGTTTTAAACTTGCAAAAACATAGAAAAACGCTGTTTTTAACTATTCAAACTGACAATTTCATGTTTCTTTCGTGTGAAACGGCGTTTTATGAGAAACGACGATAAAATTGCTGTTTTAAACTTGCAAAAACATAGAAAAACGCTGTTTTGGAACTATTCAAACTGACAAATTCATGTTTCTTTCGTGTGAAACGGCGATTTATGAGAAATGACGATAAAATTGCTGTTTTAAACTTGCAAAAACATAGAAAAACGCTGTTTTCAACTATTCAAACTGACAAATTCATGTTTCTTACGTGTAAAACGGCGATTTATGAGAAATGACGATAAAATTGCTGTTTTAAACAAGAAAAAAACATAGAAAAACGCTGTTTTGAACTATTCAAACTGACAAATTCATGTTTCTTTCGTGTGAAACGGCGATTTATGAGAAATGACGATAAAATTGCTGTTCTAAACTTGCAAAAACATAGAAAAAACGCTGTTTTCAACTATTCAAACTGACAAATTCATGTTTCTTTCGTGTGAAACGGCGATTTATGAGAAATGACGATAAAATTGCTGTTTTAAACATGAAAAAACATAGAAAAACGCTGTTTTGAACTATTCAAACTGACAAATTCATTTTTCTTTCGTGTGAAACGGCGATTATGAGAAATGACGATAAATTGCTGTTTTAAACTTGCAAAAACATAGAAAAACGCTGTTTTTAACTATTCAAACTGATAAATTCAGGTTTCTTTCGTTCGAAACGGTGGATTTTTGTGAAATCACGATAAAACTGCTGTTTGAAACTTGCAAAAACATAGAAAAACGCTGTTTTGAACTATTCAAACTGATAAATTCATGTTTCTTTCGTGTGAAACGGCGATTTATGAGAAATGACGATAAAATTTCTGTTTTAAACTTGCAAAAACATAGAAAAACGCTGTTTTTAACTATTCAAACTGATAAATTCAGGTTTCTTTCGTGTGAAACGGCGTTTTATGAGAAATGACGATAAAATTGCTGTTTTTAAACATGAAAAAACATAGAAAAACGCTGTTTTGAACTATTCAAACTGACAAATTCATGTTTCTTTCGTGTGAAACGGCGATTTATGAGAAATGACGATAAAATTGCTGTTTTAAAATTGCAAAAACATAGAAAAACGCTGTTTTTAACTATTCAAACTGATAAATTCAGGTTTCTTTCGTTCGAAACGGTGGATTTTTGTGAAATCACGATAAAACTGCTGTTTTAAACTTGCAAAAACATAGAAAAACGCTGTTTGAACTATTCAAACTGATAAATTCATGTTTCTTTCGTGTGAAACGGCGATTTATGAGAAATGACGATAAAATTTCTGTTTTAAACTTGCAAAAACATAGAAAAACGCTGTTTTTAACTATTCAAACTGATAAATTCAGGTTTCTTTCGTGTGAAACGGGCGTTTTATGAGAAATGACGATAAAATTGCTGTTTTAAACTTGCAAAAACATAGAAAAACGCTGTTTTGAACTATTCAAACTGACAAATTCATGTTTCTTTCGTGTGAAACGGCGATTTATGAGAAATGACGATAAAATTGCTGTTTTAAACTTGCAAAAACATAGAAAAACGCTGGTTTCAACTATTCAAACTGACAAATTCATGTTTCTTTCGTGTGAAACGGCGATTTATGAGAAATGACGATAAAATTGCTGTTTTAAACTTGCAAAAACATAGAAAAACGCTGTTTTTAACTATTCAAACTGATAAATTCAGGTTTCTTTCGTTCGAAACGGTGGATTTTGTGAAATCACGATAAAACTGCTGTTTGAAACTTGCAAAAACATAGAAAAACGCTGTTTTGAACTATTCAAACTGATAAATTCATGTTTCTTTCGTGTGAAACGGCGA